>OZ014459.1:1542931-1726473 GCA_963966035.1 Acleris laterana | reverse complement strand
AACACCATCAACAAATGGTGTAAAGAAAACGAATTGTCCATAAACGCAAATATTCTGCCAAGAAACAGAGGAGACATCTATGCACATCCTCTGTTCTTGCGGACCACTAATGCGTAATAGAAGTATCTTCCTAGGGCGACATATCATGGACCCACAAGAGATACAACTCCTCACTGCCCAAAGCATCTGGAAATTCCTAGACGCAACGGGTCTTTGCGGTGAACTCTAAACTAAGGGCTGTCACAAAAGATCAGCAATGGTCGAAGTGGCTCACAAGGCCCATCTCAACCCCCCCAATAATAATAATAATAATACATACATACATAAACTCACGACTTTATTCCCAGAGTGGTGGGGTAGGCAGAGCTACAGAATTACCAACACTTCTAAAAACTTGTTGATAATTCTGTAAACACATTTTGCACACTTAGGCTAAGATTAGTGACAGGTTGCAAGCCCATCGCCTAACAGTACTATACGCCTTTATTCCCTTAGCCGTCTCTTACGACATCCACGGGAAGATATGGATTGGCACTATTCTAACCCGGCAACCAACTACAACTCAACTACATTCCGTAGAGATTCTTGCTCTTACTTTGAAACTAGATTGTCCTTCCCTTATTTCTTCATTTTTACATTGTATAAAGCAAAGTCACTTTCCGCGTCTCTTTGTTTTTCTGTCGCTCTGTATATTCGCTAACTCCTCCTAAACCACGCAACGGATTTTGATGCGGTTTTCACCATCAATTAGATAATTTTTCAAGGAAGGTTTTCGTGTATAATAACGTTTTGTAAATCATGTCAAATAAATAAATAAATAAATAACAGGGAACAATATCACACCAATTGAACTAGTCCCAAACTAATGTGAGGTTTAGACTAGCAATAGGAATTGCAGAAGTTGATTGCTGTCTTGTTTTAACTTTAGTTCTAGAGCAAGAAGGAAAAATTTTCTGCCTTTCTCCAACTTCAAAGTTAGAGTAAGAAAGCAGTTAATTTTAACAAATTTTATTGAAAATCAAAGCATTTTATTATTGCTGTGACATTTATAATATTGTTTTTAATTACTGTGACATTCGATTCAATTATAATTATTTATTATTTATTTTTTGCTCTTAATGATGTTTATAGGATTACTGTGGCATGCTATGATAATATTAAATTCTTAATAATACTGAATATTTGAATGCTGTAATTATGGCAAAACATGTATGCAACAAACTTCTGTACCATAAGAACTTATATTGACTCATGTTTTTTCAAATAAACTAACTATCTATCTAACAAAAATGAAAATAGATGCTCCACCTGTCCAATGTGCATTTGATGAAATAAATTGGGTGACTTCATCAAATTACCTAGAAACACAGACATTAGATAAAATATTACAAATGACATTTAATTCAAAATGGCTACGCAAATAGTATAAAAACTTGAACCGATATATTGGATAAATGGAATGAGCCTCCCAAAAGAAATTTGTTTAAATATTGGATATAGAAATTGGACAAAGATATTGGACAGATGTAATACGACGTTTAGATGAATCTCACAATATACGCGTCATTTTTTCGTAGGTGTTGGCGATAGTCCGCGCGTACACGGCGGCGCTTGGCGGGAATGCACTCACCTCCTTCTACCTCACGCAGCTCATGTTGCAGGACAATGCTCACAAAAACCAGGTAAGATTGGTTTATTCAACCCCTTTAAAGTCTGACACAAGCTTTTCAAATTCTTTTCATGTTCCAAATTTGTATTTTTTCAAAAATAAAACTACTGGAAAAACTAGAGACAAACTGTCCCTGTTATTGACCTTTTCATACTCGGTGGCTCCTGAGAGAGCCAGTGACAAAAAGTAAAATGCGCACAAATGATTGCCAATTTTGGAAAATGAGGGTAGCATGGATCATCGTAATATCACGGCCGTAGGAGTTAGTGTAGTGACCAGTGGAAAACCAGCTACAAAAATATAGTGGAAGCTGAGAAATTAATAGGATGCTGTTTGGAGTTAAATTGGCAACATGATCCATTTTTTTACATAATCCAGTTCCAGCTGTTACCGAGACAGACAAGTTTTTTCAAGGTCTACACGTTTTTTTTGAGAAATCTTTTTTTTTTTTGTTATGTCTCTGTGCGGTTGGCCAAGAAAGTGGTCTACCAGTCTTGACAAAAGTTTCTGTGAGATCTAACTATCCCTAAGGTTACTTGTCACTATTGACGGGAAAATCTAACTTGTTGTATAGGTAGTTTCAACTCAGTTGAGGCCACGCACACATAACACAGTCATGTAATGACAACGAGATTTTGAAATTAGTGTTCTTATCTCGTTGTCATTACATGACAGTGTTATGTGTGCGTGGCCTCAACTGAGTTGAAACTACCTATAGCATGCATGACGAGCAAATGAAATTCAACCGTAGGGTGATAGTCCACACTTTTGGCCGACTGTACAACCGAAAACCAGCAGGTTTTTATTTCTGTGTCATTAATGTTTGTCATTTATGTTTTATATTTCAGGGTCAATGTCTCCTCTCAGTGGGGGGCGATGTAGTTCACATTACGTATTAGATAATAGAAACGTTATATAAACATGACATATTTGTGTTGTTAAGACCTTCTTGTTCTGAGTGCATTCAGTACAGCCTTTTTCAGGTTTTGCCTTATTAGTATTATAATATTTATAATTATATGAGTGATACTTTGGCAATTTAGTGTGTAAGTGAAAAGTTTAACTTCTTCTTTTGTCTTAATCTGTCTGATTTTGACAGAAAGTGTCAAAGAACACTTCAACCAAAAATAGGTTTAATAAAGCTTTGTTTCATTGAGAACTTTTAATATTCTGAATTCCTTAATTGTGCTACCTGTACAGCGTGGTAAAACTTTGTTTTTTTAGTATTTTTTTTATAAAGTATATCTTTATTCCATGACAGGCTTTTAAGAAAAGATATCAATTAATTTATAAACAAACTAGGCATCTTTTATTCAGATTTATATTTACCTACTGGAATGCGCCCAGAACAATTTAGTGTTCGGTAGTAAAGTACAGTAAAGCGCAAAGATTATGTAAACACTTCCGTTGAAAAACGATGTAAAAGTGTAAAACATATATTTGTCCTCGACTGTACAATTCATGTATTTCGTCCTAAACATACGTATTTTAATCTACCTTCGAAATCAACGAAAAAGCCTGTTAATGTATTTGTAAAACCCTCTTTGGTGGCCTTTTGTATTAGGGGAACGGGTCTGTTTCATAATTTATAACAACATTTGATATAATGTCACATTAATAACGTTTACAAGGTATAATGAACATCGGATATATAACAACAAGAACGATTCAATTTGTATTTAACTTGTTTTATAATATTTTATAGACCGTCCGAATAGACTAATTTTATTTGATATAACGTTCATTAGGTATATCAATTATATATTATAACATATTATGATACAAGAAATAATTCCCTACCCATAAATGAATGAATGAATGAAATTAAGATCCCGCCTTTTTTTTTGCTGTCCGTTTGAAATGATTTGATTGGGTTATTATGTAATGGAAACAATGTTATCATTTAACAATTTTATAAAAAGTTATAACACCCATAGTTTGTTGTTATGAAATTGTTTATTGTCGTTATATATTTCGTTCATTATACCAACGTTATAATTAAACCTCAAAATTATACGAACTGGACTTTATATCTAAGTAATGAGTATTATTATGTTCTATTTTGTTTTATGGTGTCACATTTTTGACCTACGTACCCCTTTAGGTTCGTTTAGATCGAATGTATTCTCCTTATTCCCACCATACAACGAATTCTAATGGAATATTACTCTTATTAAACCCAATGGAGTAAATTATCTAATTTCATTGTCAGACGTAAACACCAGGGAAAATCCACTTTATCTCCTCGGCAATAAATCTTTATTCCAATGTTTGTGTTATGTACTTTTTTTACTAGGGGCCTTAGAAGTACATTTATACTTATTCGAGTATATTTACAAAGCTAATCGAGATGCCTATTAAAAGTGTTGTGAAAATTATGTAGGTTCAATGTTTGATTCACCAGACCTAGAAAAAGTATAATTAAGATAAATATTTTTATTCCTAATAGTTAGTATTGTGTATTCGTTTGTGTGTAAAAATATATGGTTGTATTATCTAGATCGATCATTTGTGATATCTTAATAGGCAATTCTACCGACTTCGCCAGATACCATTTTTTTGACAATTTTAAATATTTTAAACGGTGTTAGATATTGTCATAGCAATATTAAAATCGATTAGTTTCTAATATTGCTACATTTACCTTAAATATTACATGCCAGAAAAAAAAGAATGAGACAACGTAAAACAGAAACCGACCGATTTCAATATAGCTAAAAGCGATATGACAACTTTCAATTTTGCAATAACGATTTATACATTAGCATTAGCTTTGCTTGATTTTACATTAGCTTTTTGTTTAGTACCTTAGGGAATGCATTTTAACCGGTTATTAGCCGTTTTTGTATGAAAATAACCGATTAAAACTGGTTGTAACCGGTTATTTGCATTCGCTAGTACTGTGACTGTAACTAGGAAATGTCAGAAGTCATTTATAAAATTCAAATATAGGATCCCTCAATTCACGTAATTTTTTACATTTGCACAACATGACACGTTTTATTATATTAAGTTCGGTATTTTTAGCGCTATTTGTCGTTGAAAAATCCACGAAATTCTAACGCGCGTTCTAATATCTATACTTAAATTTAAAGTTCTTAAGTATTTGTGGCTGTTATTAAAAAGTCAACAATTTATAGGGTCTACTACTTTGTTATTTATATTTATTAAGCGTTATCCGTCTCTGTTATTTTATGTTTTTTGTACTTACCATGTTTTTGAATACAAATATCGTACGTAGAATAATATAGTACTCGTATACTCTCTGTTTTACCATGATTGTTTTTTAACGGTGTGGCCATTTTGATTTCTTGCCTAGTTTTTTCATGTTTTTGAGGTTGCATTGTATTTTCTAATTTTTATAAGCCCTAATGTCTTGTTAAAAAATAACTAAATATTGAACTGAACATGGTCTTGTTGTAAAACAAGGAACGCATTTTCAGCACTAATAATCCTAAAAAATATATAGGACCAGTTATGTTATAATTCGGTCTAACGATATGTTTTAACTTTTATTATCAGCTTGCAAAAAACCTAATATCTACGTATTTTCTACTTTAAAAATTTGTTAATAATTCGTACTTACTTATTTTGGAAAAAGCTATATTCCTTTTTATGATTAACATTATATTTTTTGTAAAATTATAAAATCTGTAAGGTTGGTTTTATATGTACTTTTTTCAAGGCCAACTTTACCTATATTAGCTGTCTTTGTCTCTCTATGTGTAGATTTATATAATGTATGTTGGTGCTATCTAATATAAAACAATCAGATTTAAGGTAAACTCTCTATCCATAAGTATGTTTATTAAACTTCCTATCGTAAAAGCAATAATTTGTTAAGTCAAAAACAGAATAAATAACTTTATTACACTCAAAATATACATATAAATTATCTTTGTCAGCTAAATACGAGTATGTCTAAGATCTTTATAAAATGTAACCCGTTTTTTTTTTGAAATGGTGTTATTCTTCTTTATACGAAGCAAGTGGTTTCGATAGATAAAAATGATTCGGTCTCATGTTCGTTCGTTCAAGTCCAAGTAGTAAGTTTAGTACTAAAGCAGTATTTTTAATTGGACAAAGTAAACTGACAGATGCGAAAAGCGAATTTGAGGAATAATTAAGCCATAGCTCAACCAGGGTTCACGCTAGTGAAGTAAACATAAAGGTATCATAATGTCGTATGTTCTTTTCTAACTTAATAATTTTAATCGGAAAAGCACTGTATTTAGGTAGGCATTTATTTTATATTTAAAATTACGTTATTCCATGTCACCTGGGTGAAAGAAAGATCGCCTTTGTAAGTCCCGGTTATTTTTTTGGCTATTTTATAATTCTTATCTCATTTGTTTGTACAATATCGTACATACATACGTACATAATGAATTCACAATAAGATCTTCTCCTTCTTTTTTCAATAATGGCGGCCCACCGCGGTAGTTCGCAGTGATTTCGCCAGTGACAAGCGTGTAGAGTAAATCAGTAAATAGAATAAATCAAAAGTACAAAGCCGGAGATCCAATCGGCCATCTTCCCTCCCCGAAGGTAACCGGTCACAATAAGATCATCAAATGCAAATGACACAAACTGAAAACCCAGCAAACGTCAGTTTACTTTGTCTAATTAAAAATACCGTTTCATGTCAGTGTTGTAAGATGTCCATGTTTTTAAGCCAAAATCTTGTCATTTAAATGTCCTATCACTCTAATTTTAACTTTACATCTTAAGAATACCCTGGCTGTGTTGTTAAGGGTAGGCAAAGCTTTTCAATATTGACTAAGTGCAAGACTTTCTCTTTTTCATTTGCTCATTGAGTTGATGTTTTCATTCTTAAGTGTCACATGATTACTCCATGTGTTACCTCAGTCTATTATGACAGTAGAAAAAAAAAAAAAATACTACAGACAAACAAAATTCTGCACAAAGTTCTTATGAAAACGCATTTGCCTACTCTCCCCTCTTAATCGTATGGCCTTAGTATACCAGACACTGCCTAACTCTAGTCTTATACTTAATCTTATAGTACTAATTAATATAACTTACAAGTTCAAGTCAGACTCGCCCCAGACTCATTTAACTAGGACGTACAATTAACCCTTTCAATGCCATTGACGGATTAAGAGGTCACATATGACTAAAACCTGCACATTCAAACAGCTGAGTGTGTAAGAGGGTAATTGCACAAAAGGTCCTGAAGGGTCGAAGTGTATACGAAAGGGCCCATCTGTAAGATAAGATAAGATAAGATCACGACGCGCGCAAAATATCTCCATCTCGCGTTCTTCGCGCGGAAGTTCATAAAGCCATCCCTT
The DNA here is from genome assembly GCA_963966035.1 of Acleris laterana. Taxonomy (NCBI): domain Eukaryota; kingdom Metazoa; phylum Arthropoda; class Insecta; order Lepidoptera; family Tortricidae; genus Acleris; species Acleris laterana. The sequence continues at coordinate 1,719,489 of OZ014459.1, read as the reverse complement.
TTCATACTCATCTTGTAGGCGTGGCAGCATATCTAGCCTCTTAATTCGTCACAACTAAGCATAACTATAAAGGCCTGTGTAGTTGCAATAATTGAATATTTGTTTTATATAGTTTACCTTTAACGGATTGTTTTAATATGGTGTTTACAACTGTGCCCTAGAAAATATACACGATTATTATGATTTATCTGTCTTATTTATTTCCCCTATGCGTTCCTAAAATCGTTCGTTATGACCAAAAACTACGTGTGGCAGACGTATCGATTTACAAAATTTTATATACGATTTACAAAACAGATTTTATTTCTCGAATCGTTGTTGTGCTTAAACCTTTACGTATTATAGTTTAAACTTTTTCAACTGAGCTTATCCACTTAAGAATACCAAGCCATTGTGTAGTTAACCACACATTAGGAAAACGAGCTCGCAGTTAAAGCAGATAATAACCGCCTACTTTACAGACAGACTACAAAATACACTAATAGAATAATGGCAAGCAATTATTTTTTTTGCATTTTACAACCGCCCGACTAAGATTGTATAGATACAATGACCATTGTGTTTACAGGGAAGAGGAAGAGCTCAGTTCAAGGAGTTCAAACTATACATAGTACCAATTTCACCATAAGATGTCAACCGCTCATCAGACTTATTAACCCGTCAAGTGATATGTCAAATTTGTTGTACATCAAAATGAAACTCTATGTCAAATTAATAAGTCACGAAATGTCAAAAATCCTACGCCCACATGCTGTGCGTAGGACATGACGGGTAGCGTTAACAGCTGTTAAAATGTATGAACCAACAGTCGATTAACATTGATTAAATTTACATCGTTTGGTGAAATTGCTGCTAGGTTAGTAAGGACTTGAGATGACAAAAAAGTATTAAATGTTGCAGAGTTAAGTACCTTGTTCGAAAATAAAAGGTTATAAAATGATGGCTTGGTTAAATATAATGTCATTCTATATGTTATTTGAGTTCCTACTCATACTTGACGACTGCTAAGTAATACTAAACTATTTTGTCAGTTTGTTAAAAATCGCTTTTAACTATGAACGTATGTGTTAGAAACATGTAGCTATGAAGAGATTTAATATAGGTATCCTAAGAGAAATTTCCAAGAATACTTCTTACTGGCTGTTCCGACTAAATAAAAAATAAAGCAAGAAAAGGGTGACAGGGGGACATTTCAATGAAAAACTCTCAGCTTGTCATAAATATGTATTTATTTAAAACATCATAATAATTACTTACACCTACCATCAACGCCAATTAACCGTCCGACTGTGAACCTTACGCCAACGACTCAAGGCTCACAAGCGACTTACATACGCCGTTGACTACCGAAGTGACGAAAATGTTGACAACAATATCTTTAATAAGTATTTATTATTTATTCTCCCTTTCTTGTCTCATTTTGTAAACAAATTTATAACCAAAAGAAAAATTATATAATAGCAATTTGAACTCCTATTTTCCCTTTCATAAGATAAATATTTAAAAAAAATTAACCTGTTTTGATCTTTTTTAAATACTTGTTTACAAAATATGATAAGTAAGTGGAACCAACTATAGTCTTAATCTAATGCTAACGGAGAGAGAGGTCGCTAGTATTCGGATACCATGTTTAGCTATAAATATTTATAAATGTTTTGGACGAAGAGTCGTGTCGTAGTTTACGCCAATGGGCGTCAGCGGCGGCGTCCGAAGCGCAGGAACGAGTGCACGACGTCCTGCCGCTTCATGCCGGAGTCCAGGAGTTGAGGGTAGTCGCGCACCAGGGCTGAGGGGGGGAAAGAGGGGTTATATATGGCATGGAGAAGGTTATAGAAGCTCATAGGCGAGCTGATAGTAAAAGAGCTATGAGGCCTATAAATGTTTGCAATTTATAGACGGAGTTATTTCTGCCCGCATTAGAAGAAAAGGCGTATGTCTCATATAATCGTGAATGTATTAGTGACCTTATAAGTTAAAACCTAATAAGTTGGCCTATGTACATTATTTATATTGATGCGAACATGTCTTGTAATGGTTTATGTGCAATAAAGAGTTTATATACATACATACATTACGCTGACCAGGGATTGAAAACCGGTTTATTTTCCGTAGCGGTTAAAGCCACACTATTAGAGCCTAACCCATAATAAAGGTTACGCTTACAGGGAGCGAAATGCATTTACCGGTTAGAGAGCGCTCCTTCCGTGTGAGCCGAGACAAGGTTGAATGACGGAAGCGCTCTCTAACCGGTTATAACCGGTAAATGCATTTCGCTCCCTGTGAGCGTAACCAATTCGTTGGAACGTAACCCAAATAATTAACCGGTTTAACCTAAATAAATACCGGTTTATTTGTAACCGGTTACAATCCCTGACGCTGATTTTCACCCAGCGCCTTAGCCAGGTTATTGATACCTAAAGCTGAGTACTCACTAGAGAGTTGTAACAGACCATAGCAGTTACAATAACGAGCTTCTAGTGGAGAACAGGCTCGCGAGCCCCGTACACATCACGATAATTATAACGTGCTACAGTAACTATTACGGGTCACCAGTGAATACAGTAGAACACAACTAATATGGCTTACTGAACCAATCAGCGTGATCCACGCGTTGCGTGCTTGTATTCTGTGCTATTATTGGTTATTAGTGACGCCATGTTGACGCGCGCGCGTGTCATTCAGTCAGCCGTCTAACGGGCGTGAGTGAAATGGAAAAATTAGATGCAATTTTATTTGCACCTTTTACGTACAAGTCTGATCGTGAGTTTTAATCGTGCTTTCGGAAATCATCGAAATCGTTCGTGTCTGCGCGAACGAAGTTTTTTACTGTACCCGGCTTTATAATACTTCAGGGGGGTTATTATGACATAGCTAGCTAGCTAGTGGGTAGTGACCCTGCCTACGAAGCTAGTGGTCCTGGGTTCGAATCCCGGTAAGGGCAGATATTTGTGTGATGAGCGCGAATATTTGTTCCTGAGTCATGGATGTTTTCTATGTATTTAAATATATATTTCTCTATATAAGTATTTATATCGTTGTCTAGTACCCATAGTACAAGCCTAGAGCTTAGTTTGGGACTACGTTAATTGGTGTGAGATTGTCCCCTTATAATTATTTATTTTATTTGTTTATTTAGCTATGCAGTTCATTTTACGGCGAGTGTAAAGGACAGAGCTATAGATGTTACATAGCTCTGTCCCTTTCTCTCAGCGTAAACTGAACTGCATAGCTATGTCATAATAACCCCCCAGGTCCTACCTTGGTACTCAGGCACATGCTCCCCAGCCGCCTCCGCGTACAGCTCCAGGAAGGTGTTAAGAGCCTGGCAGAAGCGCGCGGCGCGCGGGTCGTCCTCGACGGCGCCCGCGCACATCTGCGCCGGCGCCGCCCGCGCGCTCGCCGCCGCCAGCGCGGCCACGCAGCAAATCGCCCATACACGACACGCGTCAACTCTGTGGAGAAAAAAAAAACCACTCACGACCTTTGTGCAACCAGAGTCACCAGTGATAGCCCCCATGCTTTGTGCAACCTGAGTTACCAGTGGTAGCCCTTATTTAATTATAAATAAGGTCGATCAAATTTGCACAAGCACTCAAGTTGACTGATGCCCGGTTCCTATATTCAAGAAACGAATCGTTGTCCTTACGTCTTGTTAAAATTTGACACATTTTGTACGGTCAGCTGCAGAGAAAAGTGACCCCCCCCCTGCATACAAGTTTCCTAGCAAAGGTGGTTACATTTCTCTGCAGCTGACTGTACGTAGCAAATGTCAAATTTTAACGAGACGTAAGGAATACGATTCGTTTCTTGAATATAGGAACCGGGCATGAGTCATTTCCCCTATATCACAAAGTTGATATCTGGCAAGTGACAACCCATATTGCCTTTGACTTGTTATCGTAATGTCTTTAACTCGGTCGCTATTACTGTCTGGACCAAAGGCCTAAGGGGCTATTCTCTAACGCACTCGCAATCGCAATCGTTTTCATTTTGAAAATCGAAGGCTTGTCTGCATACAAAATGAAAACAATTGTTCCGCATTGAAGTCGATTGCGATTGCGTTAGGCAATAGGCCAGCTGGTCCAGTATTCTAAGCGGTAGAAAATATGATATCGTCTTTCACCCGTATTTATAGTGAAGAAAAGTAATTACTTGAGTACCTATTAGTAGTGTCAAAAGTCATATAAAAATCGTTGCATAAGTCATTACTTTTACTCAAGTAATTACTTTTTTTGACTAGAAATACGGGTGTTTGACCTTTTATTGTATTGTCAACGTTTTGATAGCTCTTATTTACTTGACAGTAATGGCGGCTGACGTCAAAAGCAACACCATAACAGCGTCGCTATTGCCTAACGCACTCGCAATCTCAATTGGCTTCAAAGCGGAACGATTGTTTTCATTTTGTATGCAGACAAGCCTTCGATTTTCAAAATGAAAACAATTGCGATTGCGAATGCGTTAAGCGATAGCCCCTCTGGTCAAAGACGATATCGTTTTGATCGCCTAGAATAGAGGCCCTGTTGTCAAGATATAAGAAAAATAATGTTGGAAGTGAAGTTTATAATAGGGCAACGGGGAAATTTTAACTTTACTTTACTTCGTTTTAAGCACTATTTTTTATCTCTTATGAAACTGGTTAGTCGTATTTATGGGGACCAGCTTAAAATTACGTTTTTTTTATAGTAATATACCTATACTTAAATAAACTCTAATCGCAGAATACTGCATATGCTATGGAAATTCAGGATAATTTTTCTCCCGAATTATTTAGTGAATTCGTATTAATATAATTGTCATGGAAGTCCAGACATTTTTACGACATTGTTACCACATGTTATCTTAAGCAATAAAATGTTATTGAAATATAATTTTCACATCGATATCAATATCGATAGCTGGAATCGATAATAAGTATATCTAATTACTGTTTATCCTTTGCACACTATGAAGGTAGGGTGACAGAACCAGTAATGGACAAGGACCAATAATGGACACTTGATTCTTATTTACCAGAAGATAAGGGTTATTCATTTGTTTTGCAACAATGAATCGGACCGTATGAAAGTTGAATTAAGAGTTAAGTGTCCTTTACTGGTTCCTGTCAGTTAAAAGTGTCCCACACTGGTGCTATTACCCTACCTACCTAGAATACTGAAAACATCCCTAACCCAAAGACCACCCAAAACTTTTTTACATTCAAATACTAATTTATATTTTCTACAATAAAATAGCTAAGCTTTAATAGTAAGTAAGTACTTAGGCCACTTATTTGCGTAAAACCTCTTATACACTTTTTTCTACTGCTTTACAAAGCCTTACACCCCAAGTTGTAGGTCGTCTCCTGACCCTAATACTGCCCTAAGTGCCCTTAAGTCCTAGGATGAAAGATAATGAAGGATCTTCATCATGCCAATCACGTCCTCTCGCCTTGGGACGAAAACACAAACACCACAGTACAAAAGAAATGGTGAATTTGAACAATACGCTTGTTTAGCCCAATTTAAATGGGAGATGTGCTAATTTATTTTTTTATTGTTTACTAGCTGTCGTGACTCCGTCCACGCAGAGAAATAAAACAGCCTATGTCACTCAGGGTATGTAGCTTCCCAATGGTGAAATATTTTTTGAAATCGGCATAGTAGTTTTTGAGTTTATTCATTACAAACATACACACACACAAAAATACAAAAAGACAAATCTTTCCTCTTTATAATATTAGTGTAGATTTGTGTATGTCTATCCGTCTGTCAATCACCTTTTAGGGCCTAATAGGCCTAGAAATGCAAACGCTTCCAACGTTTTTGGATGTCTGTCGAAAATGTATGGTTGCTGGGTTAGAAAAAAAAACAATTTCTCAATGAATATTTTTTGATGCTATACATTTTTGCGATATTCGAAAATCTCTAACTTAGTGTTTTACTTAAGCTACATCTTGATTTTATAATAGAATAAGTAAAAGCTGTTTTTACTCAAATAATTGTCCCATAAACACAGTAGGTAAGTACCTAAATGCAATAAAAATTCAACAACAACGACACACATTCTAAAACAATGTTCATGTTCTTCATTAATACTAATTAGTAAGTAGGTAAATATGTAAACTCTTTATTGCACAAAAAGAAATCGTTAGTGTAGATTAGTGTCCGTAACATTACTTTAATGTTACGATATTTAGCAACGAAGATGTTTTAAAACGTACAATATACAATACAAAACAGTTAAAATGTTTTTAAAAGTATATTTTAGTCACACGGCGTAACACTCGCGCTCTACCTAACACAGAAAATGTAACCTTGGAATAAAACCACAAAGGTAATGTCATTTGATCCCATCATAGGCTTCACGGAATTTCATTTGGAGACACGTTTTATGGTGCATAAGTTACATTCTTACCAATTCAGGGCCTTTATTAATCGCTTGTATTGCGGGGGATAAAGCAACGGTCTCTCTCGCACTTCCATACTGGTCAGAAAGTGACAGGTTTTATCCACATCGATAAACCAACCGTAATAAGCCTGTTGATCCTTATGTTGAAATTGTTACGTCATCTGCTCGTTCTTCTCGTGTAAAGTCGATACCAACTGATTTGTTTTATTTAATAAACACTTTTATAACCTCAAAATGCACCGTTTTTGGGTAAAACGACCGTTTTCAGGAGAATAAAGCAACTAGAGACCACGTTTAGCACACTATTTTCATGATTTTACATCATGAATATAAACAAGTAGGTATGTAAAAACATAATAATATACAGAGTAGATATTAATATTGATAGGTAACTACTTATTATCATGTTCGTTTGGCATATTTTTCGGTTTCATTCGGGCGCCACAGACCTGATTCCTGTGGTTCTGGCAGAATACCAGCATTATGCTGAGTCAACGCCAATCCACAGCACAACACATGGCTCTCTTGCCGTATATATAATATGATGTATTTTTTAAGTCTCTTGTTTGCTGTCTAATTGTTTAATGCTTTGTTTTAATTTAAGAGCCTGTGTTTGTGTTTATGTTGAATAAGTTTTTATCTATCTATCTATCTATGAATGGTTTGTTTTGTGACTAAATTGTAATTTTAGGTGAAAATGGATCATTTTGAGGTTATCAAAGTGTTTACTACATAAAGACAAGTCAGATGGTATGGAGTATACCTAATAATAGTTTATTTTAAATCGATCTCACTGAAATCGACCTAGTCCGAAACTAAGCTCTAGTTTTGCACTGGGGGTCGAACCCAGGACTGTAAGCTCCGCAGGTTGGCTCACTACTTGGAAAAGCTAACTTAGTTAGGCTAACTAAGTCGTTGAAATATTTATAAATAAAACACAGTAACTGAAAAAGAAAACTAAAATTAAATAAAACTAACTCTAAATATATAAATTAACTAAAACATTAAATCTAAGAATGGCCCCTGCGGCATTGTACCAAAGATGCTGGCAGCATTTCCTCGCTGGATGGATAAACTTATACGTTGAGCGAGGAAACTGCCAGCTCTTCGGTCTCCCGTGACGTCAATGAGCCTCTTCGAAACTTCTTTGAAGAGGCTCCGAGCGCTAGGACCCCACGGACCAAGGGTCTCGACGCCGAATGGAATAAAAATATATTCTGGGCCGAGACCACTATATTTTACTACCTTCATGCTTTCGGCCGCTTCAGCTGCCGCACCAGCCCTATTAGAGGTCCGGTGGAGATGTGATGGGGCTAGCGTGTCTACACAGGTTAAATTGATTTATAACATACTAGCTTCTGCCCGCGACTGTCCGCGTGGAACTCGTATATATCGTAGCTCCATACAAATTTTCATCCTCTATTTCACCCCCTTTGAATTTCGGGAAATAACTATCCTATGTCCTTTTCCAGGATTCAAACTATCTTTGCACCAAATTTCACCTAAATCGTTTCAGCGGTTTAAGCGTGAACAGGTAACAGGCAGACAGACAGACATACACACTTTCGCATTTATAATATTAGTATGGATACGTAAAGATAAAAATAAAAAGATACATAAATACATACATAAACTCACGCCTTCGTTTCCAAAGTCGGGTAGGCAGAGCTACAGAATCACATACAAGAAAATAAATAGTACAGTGTGTATTAAGGGTGGTAAAGAAAGAATAACAAACGAGAGTCTGTTAGAAGCCCGAAGCCAAAGGCCGGCTTTAATGACTCGAGCTTTGTATTTCCTTTACCACCCGTGTAACATACAATGTTTTTCATCACAATTACGAGGGAATGAAATAAAATCAGACAAAAGATCATATTTTTAACTTATTAGCGGCAGACTACATATTGTCTGTGACTTACCACAGTCAATATCAAACGTGTTCGGAGTCCGATTCTAGTGACAGTCGAGATCAATAGTTTATATGCGATATTTTTAGGAAATTGTATAACTGACATTTCATCTCGAATGAAACTTCATATCGAATGGCACAAGAATTGGGATCCTGACGTATTGTGATAGTTTGAGTCCACGTATTATATTTAAAAAAAAAACTATTACGCACGATAGGGCGTAATGGTAAAAAAAGGCCCACGGGTATTATTTTGGATTTACGGTCGATTCTTCTAGCACCTTAGGACACTATTTACGAGCAAGTGTGATGAAAAACCTTTTTACATACAAATGTTTACCTAATTGATTCTGACTGTGATTTTTTGTAGTAAAATGAAAGAGCAACACTTTCTATAGATAAAGCAAAGAACTACGAACTAAAACTAACCAAACTTTGAGGTAGCTTCATTAATTACATATTCAATACGTTTAACCAAATGACCCACATTTCAGCTTGCTTTTCACATAAACATCAAATGAAACTAAAATAGGTCCCTCGTATCTACAAGAGCAAAAAACTACACAAAGAAACTACGCCATAAAAATAATAAAAGGGAAATGCAAAAGGGCATCCTCTTTGAGTCTATTGGGTTACACGAGTTACAGAGAAAACAGACTAACAAGGGTGTTGTCTTACATCGTATTGATATTTCTTGGTGGCGTTTTATCTGTTGCAGTCTCTACAATAAATAGTGATAAATATAGTTAGGGAATATTTAAAATTGAGAGGAATCAAGAAAGAAAGAAGTAAACTTTTCTAAACAATTGGATATGTACGTTTAACAAATTTTTATTTAAATTGCACAAGGCGGTAAAAAATATATCGTCTTTGACTTGTTATCGTATTATCAACGTTTTGATAACTCTTTACTTACAGTAATGGCGGCGGAGTTAAAGACAATACCATAACAGGTCAAAGACGATATGGTTTTTACCGCCTTTAGAATAGAGGCCTTAAATATAAATAAATAAATAAATATAAGGGGACAATCTCACACCGATTGAACTAGTCCCAATATCAATCTGCCTGCGGCTTGGAGCCAAGATCTGTGTGCCTCATTCTTGCAACTGTGGCAAGGAGGTGGATGAGCTTGGTAGACATGGTCTTTCTTGTTCAAGGAGTGCCGGCCGCATGTTCCGCCACGGCTCCATAAATGATTTGATCCGTCGTTCGCTTGCCACCGCCTCTCTACCTGCTGTTTTAGAACCAGCAGGTATGATCAGAGACGATGGGAAGCGCCCAGACGGAGCAACATTGGTGCCGTGGAAGCTTGGTAGGGCTCTGGTGTGGGACGCAACTTGTGTCGACACTTTTGCCCTATCTCACATACAAGCAACCCGAAATCAGGCCGGCGCAGCAGCTGATCAGGCCCAAACCCTCAAACGTCGTAAATATTCATCATTAATTAATGATTACGAATTTGCGGCGCTTGCAGTGGAGACTCTGGGACCTTGGTCTGCTGACATGAAACTTTTTATAAAGACCCTGTCTACTAAGCTTATTGACGCCTCCGGGGATCCCAGAGCGGGCGCTTACCTCTCCCAAAGGATAGGTTTAACTATCCAGAGAGGTAACGCAGCCAGCATCATGGGTACAATGCCGCGAACGGATCTATTAGAGGGGGTATTCTTTTTGTAGTTGTGTAGGTACACAAATATATTTAATAATTCTAGTTTTAAGTAGATAATAGGTTTTACATTAGTTATTAATTATTATAATTATTATTGTTTACTGTATATTAGTTATTATAAATAAAAGATCTAATAGTCCCAAACTAAGCTCTAGGCTTGTACTATGGGTACTAGACAACGATATAAATACTTATATAGAGAAATATATACTTAAATACATTAGAAAACATCCATGACTCAGGAACAAATATTCGCGCTCATCACACAAATATCTGCCGTTACCGGGATTCGAACCCAGGACCGCTAGCTTCGTAGGCAGGGTCACTACCCACTAGGCCAGCGCGTCGTCCACGTGAAGCGTACAACTTACATACACAACAATAAAGTAGGTACCTGTTTATTGTTGCGTGTGTAAAAGAACATCGCAATACGCTTCAGAAAACCGAAATACAATCGTTTTCCCGCATTTCGGTGGATACCGAGCCGACCCTTGTATCGGCGCATATCTCGTGAGTCGAAAGAATGCTTATAAGTTGTAACGTAACGCTTATTGGTTTGGTAGTCTCGTTTGCATTTAATTTATACAACCTTTTGGGAACGCGACGCCTCTTGTACGGGATTATTATTTTAAAGGTCGACGTCGAAGCTTATATAGGGTGGGTCGAAATTTTTGCGAAAAGCAGCAGTAAAAGATAGTGAAAGTGCAAATTCTAGCCTGTACAAGCTACGTTATCTTAAAATAGATCATCGCTCGAAGTAATATAAATACAAAACTAGAACTTCATACCATCATATTTATAGAGAGCGTCGATGGCTTAAGGGGGGTGATTCTCTCAAGAAGCAAAGGTGAACGAATGGACGAGTGATCTTCAAGCGGCGAGATTAAGTAGTCCCGTCAGTGCGAACAAAACACATTGTAGCGCGTGCATTTTCAATTTAGCAGCATGGTTCCTGCCGATGGGCCGAACGTATAAGGCTGCTAAATTGAAAATGCACGCGCTACAATGTGTTTTGTTCGCACTGACGGCACTACTTAATCTCGCCGCTTGAAGATCACTCGTCCATTCGTTCACCTTTGCTTCTTGAGAGAATCACCCCCAAGGAGTTGACTCGTGATCGTAAGGTACCGAGTTCGAACTCTCGTGTCACCAATCACCGGGTAATTCCACGATAATGTAGCGAAAGTTACCATTTCAACGAGTGCTTTTTGAAACTTTGAATGCTCATATTGTTCTAAATATAAATTTAAACACGTATATAGAGATAAATGAATCCTTCTATTTTGAAATATAACTAAAAAAACAAGCAGAATGCTAGAAATTGGTAACTTGCGTTACTCTCTGCCATGGAATTGCCGTACCCATGAGTTTTTCTAACTTAAGTAATTACCCGATGTTCTTACGATGAAGGAAAAACATCGTGAGAAAACCACATTCGGACAGCTGAGTGTAAGAGTGTAATTGCACAAAAAATCTTAAAGGGGTCGAAGTGTATCCGAAAGGTTTATAATATAAGATCATACTCGTACTATATGACATTGTTATAATACAAGTGATACAGCAATTACTGACATCGAGTCCTTTGACTGTCTTTTTTTGGAGGTTCTGATAGGCGCTTGTTTATAATTCCTCCTTTTCCTCATTAGAAAAAAGAGCTTATGTCTCATAAAATCGCGAATGTAGTGACCTTAATTCTTAAGACACTGTGTTCAATTTGCTTTGACTATCAAATTGCACTTGTGTCCTTTTTATTTACGAGGGCAGTATACCGCCCTTAAGACACGATGTACTATCTAGGTATCTATCCTTTGTAGCCAAAAGTGGCAATGGATGGACGTGATTACAGGAAGGAGGGAGCACGTATAGTAATGTAAGCTAACTTGTTATCCTGGGAAATTAGATTGCATCAGTGATGTTAGCGACGTCGAAGTCGTGGGCTTGTTTTTTTCGCTGATACCTTAATACTAAACTAGCGTACCGGCCTCGCTTCGCTTCGGTTCATGCGACTTTTCTGTAGCATCCTTTACGTAAACCATAATCAGCACTAATGTTATAAAGAGAGATTTGTATTTGAAACGAATAAACTCAAAAACGACTGGAGCGATTTCAAAAATGCTTTCGCCATTAGAAGGCTACATTATCACTAGGCCATGTTTTTTGTGAATCGCGGGCAACAGATAGTTTATGGTTGAATCAACTTTTAAGGTACTCGTACTCCCTATTTTTTGACAAGTTTCACAAATTACATGTATTTAGAAAAACTATATATTCTCTTACGACATGGCCTACATGTTAATTTAATTAGACAAGTAGGCTAACATTTGAACTTATTTAATTGAAAATAATACGGTTTTGAACAATAATATAGTTGGTAACGCAGGGGACGATGTTGTTCTAGGTTTTGTATGAAAAAAGTTCATTTTCCCCAAAGTTACCCGGTTTTTCCGATGATTAAAAAATATTTGAGGGTCCATAAATTTGATGGTCTGATTTTAATATTCATACATCATTATTAACCATAAGTCACCAGGAAAGTTTTAATACGGCAAAAGAAAAGGAGTACTTACTTTAAAAGTTGATTCACCCTTATTACAAAACCTTCCGTAAATCTAATCTAACTGATAGTGAAAATCGCATCAAAATCCATTGCGTGCTTAGACATACAGATCGACAAAAGGACAGACAGACGCAGAAAGCGACTTGGTTTTATACTTGGTATGTAAAGAAATAAGCTACACTAAGGCCGGTTCCTGACTAGTCGGTATGCTTGCAGTAAAACAAGGAATGGGAACCCTTACCGGGTTGCTAGGCAACTAGTGGTGACGACCAATCAACGCGTACCGTACGTGCTGCAAGCATACCGCCAAGTGAGAAAGCATAATCCTAATATACTTCATTCCTTGGATACTGTGCAATTCTCCGGTTTAAAAATGTAATGTTCCCTGAGGATACCTCAATACGGAAACAAAGAGCCAGGTTACTTATGTCAAAATCTGGTTAGTCAATTAAGACGTGCAAAACTTTTAATTACTTATACATCAGAAATGTAATGTTTGTTAGTAATTCTGTAGCTCTGCCTACTCCACTGGTAATAAAGGCGTGCGCTTATGTATGTATGTATGAAAATATAATAAATCACATCAAGGCAAAAACGAAAATCCTACCACATTCTAAGTAAGTTACCTTAAAGCGTAACTTGATTATCTTTCAAACGTCAATGCAGATAACTCGGGTAATCTGATATATCGCGATCGAAAGTGATCGGTGAGATAATGAGTTGTTCAAAAAACAGATTGACAATTTGATGCGCATTTATTTTATATTTCTGATCTAATATTATTTTATTCCAATGTTGTTAAAGCGGAATTTTGTTGACTTGTGTATCCTGCCAGTCAACCCACGGTGCCGAAACATGGCCGCACATTGAGAGTGAGAAGTCAGGTTTTCTATGGAGCACAGGGACTGTGAAACTAATCATTTTAACACAAAAAGCGATAACGTTTCTTTTTCCTTAAACTTAGTTCGATTTTTGAATCTGTGGGGTTATTATAACCTATCTGTGCCATTCATTTTAAGCTGAGAGAAAAGGACAGAGTTATGTAACTGCCATAGCTTCGTCCTTTACGCTGACCGTAAAATGAACTTCATAGCTATGTTATAATAACCCCCCTGTTGTAAAAAACTAGGTCTGTACGTTTTCCTCTTCAAGAAAATATTGAAAAGAACAAAACTAAAAAAATAAAAAAATAAAACGCGCCAACCTTGTTTTTCATAACAAAAAACGTATTCAATAATCATGTAAATCATTCATACTTGATTTAGGGAGGTAGAAAAATTATCGTCCGGAGCTATATTTGTAAAGTTTTATTTTTAACTACGCGATATAAGCGTCGGTTAACAATCCTTTTGAGAGGATGGAACGATCGACGAAATGATAGCTCGAATTGTATGATATTGTCGCTGGATAATTATTTAGTTAGTAAATAATTAAGTTAATTAATGTCCCAATAATCTCTGTAAGCTTCTGCCAAAAATGGCCGCAGATAAGCCGGGATCAGTTTGGTGACGGGGCATTACGTAGCTACTACGGCGAGTTAGGACAAACAACCGACTTGGTGGCGGAGCTAAGAGGGATCATTATCCTTTAACTTACCGCCAAGCAGTGTTCAGAGTGTAGTATTCCGGTGTGGGGAGTAGAACCGGTGAAATTAAAAATACCATCTCAATAAATAAATAAACACAAATTGACCTAGTCCCAAACTAAGCTCTAGGCTTGTACGGTCACGAGCGTTAATTTGGGACTCATTTCAAGAAAAATAGGCTTGAAGTCGTCAATATCAAATAGATGTCAAGTCATTTGTAACTTTAAGAAAACTCAAGCTTATTGTTGTAGAATGTCGGATTGACTTTGGACCTAAGGTAAGTAATAAGATAAGTCTATTGGAATGGACTTAAGTATTTAAGTTTTTGCTCAGGTACTCACTCTTTAACGATTCGATTCATCTTTGTCCAGTTTTTTTTTGTATAATTTCGAGCAATGATCCGAATCCCATAGAACCTGTTCGTATCATTAAAATAATTGGTAGTCGTGTCTTGCTCGGTCTTGGGGTGTTATTCTCTCAAAAACAACGGACGGTCGGACGGACGAACGGATCCGCAGCGGCGAGTTTAAGTAGTCCCGTCAGAGCGAACAAAACACATTTTAGCGCGTGCATTTTCAATTAAGTAGCCTTATACGTTCGATCCATCGGCAGAAACCATCGTGCTAAATTGAAAATGCACGCGCTAAAATATGTTTAGTTTGCACTGACGGGACTACTTAAACTCGCCGCTTGGACATTCACTCGTTCGTCCGTTCGACCGTCGTTGTTGAGAGAATCACTACCCTGAATTCAATCCCGGGACATAATTAGAGGTATTTGAACTCAAAACCTTGGAAAGGTTGGCAAATTATTTGAACAATATAATACATGTAATTAGAGGAAATCGCTGACAACATTTAATAACCTACTTACGCCCACTTGCGCGGACCAGAGTTAGCGTCTTAACCCGAGGTTAGGCGGCAAACCACGTACAAAAGTAGACGCTTAACTCTGGGTTAAGGGCTAACTCCGGTCCGCGCAAGTGGGCCTTATAATGTTAATTAACACCAATAATGTAAACAAACTAATTTACCATGTTTATTACTTAGTAGTTATTTTTCGATTCCATTTAAAAAAACAATGGTACATTTCCGAGATTGGAAATATACCTACTTTGTAATATTCAATCCCTATTCCCTAGTAGAGACGCGACAATTACATTTTTATAAACCCAAATTAAAAGGAAAATACAATGTTTAATTCGTCAATACTTATACCAAAGATCTGAGACCCAATCATGAATACGATACCAATAAGTCACACGATAAAAGAAGCCATTGCCGCTTTAATAAAAAAAATAAGTCTACGTAATAAAGTATGCTGGACATGTTCTTATTCCCCAGATTAATATGGCGAAGTATCTTCAAATTATCAGTAATAGGGCGTGTGTATGCGGACCGCGGAGACAGCCAAGGCTCAAGAAGCAGATTTATGCTGCCCTGTTTGTGGCATGAAAGAACTTTAAGTGTTCAAAATAGGCGATCTGTTCAATGGATTACTTTCCAGCACTTTCTATTTTGGGTATGTAGGTAAGTGGGATTGTTCATATTTTTACAATTACTCCAATTCGAAAACCATTTCGGAGAATAGGGTTTTAAAGCCGTTCTGCATTATTAAGTTTTTGAAATATTTATCTATTTTGGATATTTCGACAAAAGTATATTTACTCTTTGTTTGACTTTCGTTTTCTGCTCGAAGCCCTCCTATGTGTATCTTACGGGTTAGGCGAAAACAGCTTGAAATAGTATGATTTAATACACTATTACAATCACTTTTTTTCATTGGATATCATTTAATTGTTGTAATTTATTAGAAAATGCCATCCCAAATTAAAAATAATCATGTCATCTATAAAATGTCTGCTAAATAAATAAAGATATTAAAACAAAACTATTGGGTCAAATACAAAATTAATGAAATTGGTGTCTTAAAATTTCTTATTCTTTCGAATGAGAAAGTAAAACCCGTGAGTTATTTTTTTTGGTCAATCCCAATTTTGACGTTTTTAAACTTTGGTAAAACCAAAACGAATAGAAACGTTAGTTAGCCGTAGTACATCTTGGCAAAGGCCTCTTAGCTGGGCCGCCGAGCAGCAATGTTAATACTTTCATATTTAATTTTAGAGAGTCAAACGGTTTATATGACTAGCTGCATAGAGGCATTTTATCAAGTCTTTAGGTGTGACAACGAAATTTCAATCTTAAAAATTAAAACAATGATCTTTATAATATTAGTATAGATAATTGGATTGACCAAAAAAAAAACTCACGGTTTTCACTTTCTCATTCGAAAGAATAGGAAATTTCAAGACACCAATTTCATTAATTTTGTATTTGACCCAATATTTTTGTTTTAATATCTTTATTTATTTAGCAGACATTTTATAGATGACATGATTATTTTTAATTTGGGATGGCATTTTCTAATAAATTACAACAATGAAATAATATCCAATGAAAAAAAGTGATTGTAATAGTATATTAAAACACTATTTCAAGCTGTTTTCGCCTAACCCGTAAGATACACCTAGGAGGGCTTCAAGCCGAAAACGAAAGTTAAACAAAGGTTAAATATACTTTTGTCGAAATATCCAAAATAAATAAATATTTCAAAAACTTAATAATGCAGAACGGCTTTAAAACCCTGTTCCTTGAAATGGTTTTCGAATTGGAGTATTTGTAAAAATATGAACAATCCCAATTATGTAAAGAGTCACAACGATTAAAGTAACAAGGTACCTACTAAAGTGTATACAAAATGAACTCGACTGTACTCAATTGTTTCGTCTCGAATATAATGAAAAAAATACAGTCGTCCAAAAATATCGTGTCAAAACAATATAGTAACTTATGTTACTCTTGTTACTTGGTAGAGAATGCCATTAAGCATTAAGTCCGCCATTTGAACTTTTTCGTGCAATAAAGTTAAATAAGTAAATTAAAATAGATTTTATAATAAGGAATATAGGATTATATCAGATGTATGATGTAAGAGACATGTGAAGTTACTGATAAGGGCAATAAATAACGACGTAAGTAATTCATTACATTTACAATCAAATAAAGTTCAAGCAAGTTTATTCATTGACCCATTCATTTAAGTGTAAGAATATAATAATTTCGATGGGCGTAAGTTAAAGGTGTCGCACATGTTATTAAAAACATTTAAAATAAAATAAAAAATGACGTTTAACTAGGTGAAATGTTATTGGGATAATCTGACGATATTTAATAAAGGACGATGGGCAAAAATGTCCTCATCCACCAACAGAGATGAAACATGTTCCAGTTTATAGATCTTGGCAACATGATGTATTTTTACTATGGCGACGATCGCGATATATCTATGGGGTTTTCTTGGAAAATCATAATCGTATCGTATGAAATTTGTTTAAAAATGAATACATTCTGGCCTTACTTGGCTCTTAAAAAAATCCCATCGATTTTGGTACTAAAATATGTATTTTGTCTTTTTTGCATCACCCGTGACTGTTGGAAGGTGGGGATGGGGCCCGTACAAAATTGACCATCACCCTTTACAGCAAATTTAAGTAAGACTATAATTAAAGCTTTAATTTATATACTTACTTAATATAAGCTGAGTTTTCATTAAAATAATTGTTAGGTTTAGTCATTGTATTTTTCTTTTTGTAATAATTAATAAAAATAAGCTCAAATAATTTATTTATTTTTAAACCTTAATATAACCAAATGTGTTAATGTATTACGTATTTAAATTTTAACAGTTAACAGATAACATAAAATGATAGAAGTCCAACTGATTTTGACATCCGATTTTATGGATCCAAAATATAATCCTCCCAAAAGTCCTGTTTTAATTTTAATTTATGTATTCCTAAATACTAATTAGAATTTCTAATTACTTTATATTTCGTGTATAATTTATTGCTTTAGTAAATCTATAGAATATTTTTAAATGTATTAAAACATTAAAAAACTTACTTGACTTTGGACATCAATTCTCATTAGAACACCATTTAATAATCCCAAAAAAATAACAGAAAACTATAAATAACTGTTATCGCATGTTCTATTTTTAAGATTGCAATATGTCGTTGCGCGTGCGCACCGTTCGCGGAAGAACTGGATTTAAGAGCCCATTAAGGGGGAGGTCGTACATGTAGTACGTCACCGTAAGAGGGGGGAGGGGGGTATACGTGCAATACTTCTCTTACAGTCTGTAAGCATCTAGGAGGTGTTTCGGGTTTGTGCATCTCTTTCACTCGCTCTTAATAATTGCGTATGAGAGCGAGTGAGAGACAAGTAAAAACCCGAAGCACCTTCTAAGAGCTATCACACTGTATTTTTCTATAACAAATCGGTCCTTTACTCTATTCTACTTTGTAAAATAATATTGCTTTTGTCATGTTATTGTATTATTAACGTTATGATAACTCTAACTTAAAAAAGGGTCAATCAACTTTTCTTTGTAGCTCGTTGCCATGGTTACGTGAGTTACGTCTCCTGGGTCGCTCTTAAAAACCACGTTTTAAAGTATACAGTGTGTTTCCAGCACCCTGGCTTTTTTTAAAGTAGGTTAAAATAACGTATATCTCTAACGTAACTATGACATTAATTTAATTAATAAACAGATTTTCAGGCTTTGCTAACTTTCTAACAAAATTTTAGTTGCCATGGAATTTATGAGCTATCGTAATTAATGGAGTAATTTACAGCAATTAAAGATTTTTTTTTTGTGCGAGTTTCATAATATTTGGACGAAGGGGCTCTGGACATGCCCTTCGAAGTCTGACGAATCTAAAAACGTTAGGAATTAACAAGACTGTTGCTAGCCGGTGACATTCTGGATTGGCAGGGTTCCCTAGGAAGCTAAAAACCCTCCTGGCGCTCAACACTTAGTCTTAGTTAGAATACTTAAGTTGGTTGTAAGAACCTAGGTTAGCTTATTATTATAATAATTGTTACCCTATAGTTATTCATTTCGCCGAGTTGACCCGTAACAACCTTAATTCTAAAAACATGGGGTTCAATTTGCTTTGACTATCAAATTTCGCATACGTCCGTTTTGTTTATAAAGGCAGAAAAGTTGTGTGGCCACAAAACTTCGGGCGCTTCCACACGAGTGATACGCAGATTAACTTTCCGCAAACGTGTAGATACAAAAGGTCGTTTGTTACTAGAAAGCCCTCGCGACTACGAGTAGAATTAGTTTCTTGTTACGTCTCCTATTTATACCCTTTAAGGGTCTATTTTCAAAAAATCTTCACTTAGTGCGCCCTTAGAGTTACCTACCCAAGGAATAAATTAGGATTTTTTTGCACAATATTGTCCAATATTGTCCATTGCATAATATAGATAACAGGAAAACATACAAGAATTTGATCAAAAAAAATTACGTATGTACGGTATGGAACTCCACGCGAGCTCAACTCGGACATAGCCGGTTTTTGTGATAAGATTTTACTGCCGACTGTACGATGTTTTGCAAAGTCGTCTGCTTATTAAGACCAAACTAATGAGTATCAAGACGGTTGGTCTACCTTAAGTATGGTGGAAATCCTGTTGCCACCTTCCAACTCGATTACATCAGTTCTTAGATACCATAACATTGTATTGTCATCGAGTTTGCATATGTTGTCCAAATATCAGCCCATTCCAATAACTGTTAAGTAGCCAGTTAAATTGGTTGGTGAAATCCGTAATTACGGCCACAAATTAATCCTGTTTACGGACTCTCCTTACAAACCACAGCCGATGCACGATAGTTCAAACGTAGCCCAATGGACTAATTTACCTACAATTAGACAGGCTTGAGGTTTGCATAGGCGCCGATAGATGGCGTGTCATGTTCTTCGCGCCCTTTCATTACAGATAGACGCATAGTTTGACTTTGTTCTATGAAATACATAATTAATGCTACTATATTGGTATATATTTGAGATGGTCACGTTAAGATCTTACAAATGATACCTCTAGTGTAATAATTAGAAGACTTGTTTTTGTTGACGTAAATAATTGTCATATTGCCATTGTTTTTATTTAAATTTTAACAGTTTAGGTATCCTATGTCACGCAATGTCACCACTGATAAATAAATCGGCTCAGACGTTTAGAAGTTACGGTGGAAAAGATAATCGAATATACATACATACATGAACGCTGAAAACATTGCAAGCCTTTTCTTGGTCAGTCGTGGAAAAAGTAAAACGTGTAATAGTTATTAGGAGAGTATATTATTACTTCTACCTGAGTAATTTATCATTTAGGTTTTATAAGGGAACTCTAACTGCAGATAGGTAATTTAAAAAACCAAAAAAATTACTAACATAATTTGTAAAACCGTTTAAAATGATTCTTTGAAATGTAAATATTTTCATAAACTTATGAAATTGAGGGCTAGCAATTATGGCAGAAAGTGACCCGTATACATGAATAGTAATGACTGATTTACATATAAATAAGTAATTCGTCTGCCCGTGTAATTTCGAAGATCTTGCAAGTTGAAGGGTCAACGCGGCCCCTTGAAGTTAATGCCGGTTAATTTAGGAGCGGTGGAGTGTTAAGATTAAGCTTTACTTTTTTTTTTACTCGTATGAAATTATGTTAAAAAATTTAAGAGTTTTATTCAGTAAGTAGGCCGCAAGGGCACTTTTATACGTGAAAAATCTACCAGCGCTACCCAAGAGGAGACCACTAGAAGAAACGCCGCAAGAATTTCAACAGTCAGTCGTTTTTTAAATATTGCTTATGACAATAAAAATATAATGCATAGTTGAGCAGGAAAACATGTCAAAACTCAGAATATTCACCTTTGAGTTGATTTAATATTTGTTATACTTTTCTCAAACATGCAATGAAATATTGATGTTATATTCCTTATAACAGGCGAAGTATGACGTTTCAGATGCGGCTAGGACAAGAGGTCGTTAATGGAATTTCATACAAATCTTGCAGGCCTAAGCCGGCAAAGATTTTAATTACCATTCCACATAAATATGTGGCACAGGCATCATGATATTCTGCCACTATGCATATTAAAAAAACAATAAACGATTTGATGATAGTTATAACATTTTTGTGAAAAAGTTATAACGTCAAATACTAGGAGTGCATAAACGTTTGGGAGACATCCGCGCTGTGTCGTGTGCGCCGCGCCGCACCGCCTGCGATCTAGTTGCGCTATGCCTAGCCTCTGTAGTAATGTACTATTTTACTACATCCTACTAACTCATACATTAATTACGAACATAAGGAATTTGTGCAGAATCAGTCAGGATAGCTACCATCGTCTTATCCAGTAAACTAAGTCCAAGCGGCAATGCTCACATTGTGTTCCGGTGTGGGGATAAGACGGTGAAATTAAAAGCCAAGAGACATTCCATCATAGTCCTTAGGGTTCAAAACCTGAACCTCTATTCTTCACGGTAAATCAATATTGTTTTTGACACGTTATGGTTTTAAACTCGTCCGCCATTACTGTCAAATACCTAAGAGCTATCGTTACGTTAACGATACTATAGCATGTCAAAAGCAATATTGATTTACCGTCTTCAATGGCTTGAGGCCCTCAATACCATAAAAAAGGCGGGATTCAAACCTACAAACCAAGGTAGGGTGATGGAACCAATAATGAACAAGCACCAACACTTGATTCTTATGGTACAGAAGATAAGAGTTATTCATATATTTTGAGACCATCAATTTATAAACTTACGTATGGTCTATAAATTAAGATTTAAGTGTCCAATTTAGCTGTTGGAACCCAGACTGCTGACGAGAGGATTTCCTAACAGCTTTGAAAAATCGATTTAAATGTACCGTATTTTAATAGGTGCTGGTTGTAAAGAAATAGTGTCTAAGCAGATCTATTTGAATAATTTTTGAAGTTTGAAGAAGGACAAAACGTTAAATTTAGTGGTATGGAGAAGCCCAAATCTGCGTTTTGTTATTACTACATGTTACGTTAAGATCTGAAAGGTTATATGACAATAAAATAATTAAATTAATTTATATAAAAATTCATATTTTTTTTTGGAACAACACATTTTAAAGTTATACAAAATAAATTATGCATACGCAACATCCATTATTGGTGCCTTCTGCTAAAAGTGTCCAACATTGGTCCGTCTTTAAACCCGCCATTGGCAATCCGCCATTTTAAAAAACCAATCTCGCGTCTACCAATAACTTATTCCGGTAGAGTCCGACGGCTTTGCCCCGACACCTTTAACAAAACTAAATCAGCCTTTCTGTCACGGCCGGACTTTATTTGCACGTGTCCAAATACATCCTTATTTGGTCGTGTTTACGCACACTTGTCTGGATTAGTGATATTAATGTGCCCTCGTCACAAATGGCTTAGCGTCCGTCAATGTAGGGTGAAATTAAAGTAAATACAATTTACGTGGTGAAGTGAAAAGGTATTGCTTAAGGTGGGATAAGGATAATTTAGATAAAGGTTAAGGTTTAAGTCGTATCGTATCGTCTTGTGCTACAAAAACGTATCGTCTGATTGCAAGAAATTCTTTAGTTAATTCTAAAACACAATAATAGTAATGAGGGCGCCACTGGACGCTGGACGTTTGCTCGGCGCAGTCTTAATTATATGTATAGGGAAATACATAGAGAACATCCAAGACTCAAGAACAAAATGTAATCGCGCTCATCACAAAAATATTTGCCCGTACTAGAATTCGAACCGGGAACCGCTAGTTTCGTAGGCAGGGTCCCTAGCAACTATAGTCTATACTTTTAAGCATTTAAAAAAATGTAAACATTCCAAACCACGTGACATTGTTAAACAGCCAATCAAAACTGTTTTATCGAACTTTGACGTACGACGACTTTGACGTCAGCCAATAGAAGCAGAACACTGTCTGCTTTTATTGGCTGACGAACTATAATCACGTGGTTGTTTTGTTTACATATTTTTAAATGCCTAAAAGTATAGACTATATTATAGGCTCAGCGCGTTCTCAAAGTAAGGATAATTAAATTAGACTTTAATATCTCATCCAGTTGGAAGTATTGAAACGTTGGTGCCCCTCCAAAAGTAATATGCAATACTAATTGGAAACTTACATGTTTCTTTCGTAAAGTTTATATAAAGCAAAAGCAAAATGATCGAGAGTGTTCGAAAAATAAATCTCGTAATGTTAGAATAAAATATTATTTCTGAAATAAGTAACTCACCTATCATTAACAAGCGCAAGAGTTTAAAAAAAAAAATTACGAACTTGCAACTTACAAGTAACCCTTAACATCAAACCATAATCTCGCTACAGAAATTGTAAAATTATTCACACTTATAAAATATTCAGTACAAAAGTTAAAGCTGGCTGTGGCCGGCATATTTATGTTCAGCAATTAGTTCAACAGATGTAATTAACTGTGGCTCGTGGTCCCGCATAATGTGAACGCGTCCTAATCCATCATGGCGGCGTCAACTGTCACTGTCACTTTTTGGCGCGCAAAGACTTTAAATGAACTCGAGTAAGTTTGAGACACTGTTTTAGTTGCTTAAGTCGTTAGATGAATGTGCAATGGTGATAAGTTGTTTAAGCAGATCTTGATTAAGTATTAAGTTTTGTTTATGTGTAAAGTGAGACACAACCCAGCTATCCGTATGCTTATCGTTAACAGTATTATAAATTTTAAAGTGTGCTTTGTGTAAAATGTTTCCTTGTTCCATAATCACGGTTCAAAGTTTTAACCGATTGACGTAAAATTTATATTATAATTAGCTATTCGTTGTTATTCATTATTTCTCAATTGCTCAAAGGTAACTAGAAGAGATCCCTTAGTTAATCGTCTTTGTATATCTCTGCTATATTTTTTTATTTTACAACTGCTATTTCATTGGTTTGCACATACATACTTTTACATAGTTTACAAGGGAAAAATACTTCTAATTACGACGTCTTATGGAGTCGAGGGTAAAAGTTTAGTGACTTGTAAAAATAAATTATTATAGGGAGTGTTATCATTTTGCAAATGAACTAAGATGTAAAATCTATTTTCACTTGCTTCATCATTATTTCAGTAGGCACAAAACTGTAAATTGCATTTTACTAAACATTGGCAAAACTAATTTTACTAACGGTCTAGAATTCTACAAAAGCCCGGAGATCAAATGGCAGACAGCGTTAATCCAATGCATTTTTAATTTAAACTCGTGTAGTCTGTCATTAGACTCGGACTCTTTAGAGAGCAAGGAATAGACTGAAAAAAGTAGTCAAAGGTAGAAAAAAACATGTAATCGTGTTCTGCAATTTGTTGATTAAGCATACTTACGTATTTATTTTCTATTTGTCACAAAGCGAATCTCAAATTTATTTAACTTTGTGGTACTTTCCGAATCTAAATAAAACTTTTGTCCGTGTATCCGAAGTGGCTATAGTACCTACCTACTAGAGGATAATATAATTATTTAGAGAATATTCATGACTTTTTTTCACAGCTTCAATGATATTTCATAATATTAAACAGTAAAGAAAAGTAATTTTTTTAATGGCTATAAAATGACCAAGATATAAAAGCCAACAGATTTGTTTCTATCTTTCTATCAAAATGGAATTTAACATGGAGTTTATAAAGTCGACGTGTTACATGACATCACACGGCGTATCGGATCTCTCTGTCTAATCGCTGTCTAATTATCAGTTTTAAATGCTTGTACGAGTATAATACGTGTTTCTTAGCCAATTTAAATTTTATTTTCACTTTTGTTACCTAATTTACGGTGTTTCTTGAGAAATGCGATTTCAAATTCCTTGAATATTCCTTATTATTTTAAGTATGAGTAGTTGCTCACTCAATCCTCCGGGACATCTGACTCATAGTTAAAATTTGCACCATGATGGTTCTCTTTTTTAAATACAAACTAATATTATAGGTATGATAGTAACTTTGTCTCTCTGTTACGCTTTCACGGTTAACCGTTGAACCGATTTAGATAAAAAATTGTATGGAGATATCTTGAGTCTCGGAAAAGACATGAATTTTATCCCTGCGAATTCCCGACGCTTTATTATTACATAACTAAAGGACGCCCGTGACTTTATACGCGTAAAATTCGTTTTCCGCCACTCCCCCTATTTTAACCCCTTAGGGCATGAATTTCCCAAAATCCTTCGTTAGTGCACCTCTAGGCCTCATAAGGGACCTACGTGCCAAATTGGGAATCTCTAGGCCCAGCGGTTTGGGCTGTGCGTTGATGTCAGTGAGTCGGGTTTGCTTTATATATGTATAAATCAAAGTCGCTTTTTGCGTCAGTCTTTTTCTCTCAGTTTGTCTGTTTGTCTGTATATCCACTAATAGGAATTAGCGGATATACAGACAAACACGTAACGGATTTTGGTATGGTTTTCAATCAGTTTGATATTTTTCCATGAAAAGATTTTATGTACATAAACCGAGTAAAGTTAATGGGTAAGATTATTCAAAAATTTTAAACAAACTTCAATAATCAAGAAATACAAAAATATGCGACGTTTCCAGTACAGTTCTTTTAAGATCTATTACATTTTTTTAGGTATAAAAACACGTTAAATTTACAGGAAAGCTTTTTCTTGATACATTTAATAACTTAGAAATTCTATGATTGAATGAACTTCCAATATACTGTGATTTCCTAGGGGAGCGCATGGATGGATTGTAAATACTTCCATGTTTGACGTTTCATTTGCTTTTTATTTGAAACTAGACCTGAACTTTATTTTGCAGCCACAGTAGTGTTGCAAGGGCAAATAATTACCAATGTGTACCGTGTGCCTTCTAAGTATAGTGAGAAAGTCTTACAAATTAATAAAAAACATTAGGTACTACAAATGTTTCTTTCTTTTTGCTGGGCTATAAAGCTTAACCTTACCTTAATAGTTTATGCCATGCTCTGTCCTTATCTGTAATTGTGACATTTGCATCTGACAGAAAGTAACAAAGCATGGCATAAACTATTCCAAGCTTATTCAACGTTTATAAGGAAGGGGGTTAAACGCATTAACGAGTTGGGATAAAATTTAATAAGCATACCATTATTCAAATTAATTCTAGCCTCCTAAGGCCCAAGGTCCTACCCATAGTACTTATTAACTTTGTCATTCAGACCCAGCTCCTTCCACAGTTGCGTAACCATAGCGTCCCACGGTCCTACCAGTAGGACTTAGTAGAAAACACGCCATTTTGTTTTCAAACGAATTTGGCGTGTCCTCTAAGTAAGTCTTCTAAGTACTTGGGTCTGAATGAGTATAAAACAATAGTACTACTGGTAGGACTACGGGCCGTAGTGACTACAAGCTGAATTTTCGTAGGGGCTTACGAGGCTAGGGAACATAGTTATGAGCTGGTTGAGGTCAGGTAGGGCAACTAACTAACGGGGAAAGAGGCAGTAACAACTTAAAAATTATTAAAAAATATATGTGTCAAGTATCAATATTTTAAATTCAAAAGTTTGTGTGTGCGTGTTTATGTGAGTTTCTTACTCCTTCACCCTGGATGATATATAGGCATTTTTTTATCCCGAAAAGGAAATAACGATAATTGAAATCTACGCCGTACGAAGTCGTGGGCAGGGTAGTGATTCTGTAAACAACGCCGCAGCCTTATACGTTCGACCCATCGTGCTGCTAAATTGAAAATACACGCGCTACAATGTGTTTTGTTCGCACTGACGGGACTACTTAATCTCGCCGCTTGGATATCACTCGACAGTCCGCACGACCGGCGTTGTTTACAGAATCACTACCCTGTACTACAAGTCTTGACCTAATTTGATATCGATGTTTGACGCACTTACCCCAGCTGACTTTGAACAATTACTCGGACGAAAAGTTTCAATCAAACAATCGAACTTTACCAATAAGCCGTTATTGAGAAAAGCAAACATTCGGATTTCAAAATCATCCTAATATTATCGTCTAATCTTCAGGTTATTAAGTACATGTAAGGAAATGATAAACAAGCGTTGAAATTGTTTACATTGCGGAAAGGTTTTTTCCTTTTGTCACGTTTTGAGAGCCTTCGAGATAAAAAAGGGGTCTACTCGGTTTGGCCAAAATATTATTACTCAAATTTTGAAAAAATTGTTTCACGTCGCAGTTGATTTATTTTTTATGAAGTCATAAGTGTAACCTAACCTAATATACGTAGCAAGCGAGTTTCTTCATACCGGATATAAAACTAAAATAATACAAAATGCAAAACAGCAGGATCCCCTTTGTCAAACCTACGTGCTGAAAAATTCTTTAGTGGGTGACTTGCATTGTCCTCACTATTTTCTCAACACCAAACAATATTCCTCTATTTTTCCATACTTTTTTAAATTAAACGAAGCATATAATATTACAAATTACATTAACAGCCTCAAACAAACCAACATTTACACATATATTGCATAACCTTTTTATTTTTCCACAGAAATCTAATTAACTTGGGCACCTCCTGCTACGCTACGCTCTCTGGTATTTCAAATACATTCCCATACTGATTTATTTTTCTTTCAAAATAAGCAGAAATTCATACTTGTGTACATTTATTTGAAGAAAATCTCACAACACCAATTAATATGAAACGTGGATATTTGTGCTTTTTATTTTATGTTATACATACGTAAATCGTCAATCGAATACGTGATTTTGAAACCAAATAAAACTTACTACTTACCTTAATGAAACAGTGCATTTTCTTTGTTATTAAAAATGTTACTTATGCGGTTTTGCAGTTTCGTGGACCCATTTTGATGATCGTTATGTCAATCGATTAAATCTTGTGAGTGTCACTAAAGATGTCAGTAATCAAAATTCAATATGGCGGCAACCAGACGCCATATTGCAAAAAAAAGCCGACGAACTATGGCAAATGGGGTATCATAGAATAGGTATTTAAAAATTATTTCTAGATTTCTTTCATCATTTTTAATTTTAAATAATCATTTAGAATTTATAACGATTTAAAGTTTATTAGCAACAGTCGGTTTATTTATTTATTTTTTTATTGAATGAAATTACACAGTATAAGAGTAAAACTAAAGCATTATGTTATTTAAAGTCAGCTTTTTTTCAAAGACTTTTGTCCAGCTGTAGGTAAATTAGACGCGTTCCAATAGTCAAAGCAAAGGTAACAATACAATATTGCCGCACACGGAAACTGGAAACAAATAAGATAAAGATAAGTTAAATATGCAAACAAAAGGTTTCTTTTGAGTTAACCTTTGAGCATTAGCGTGGAAACAATGCTGATCAGTAACGTTGCTTTTGATAGCAAAATATATATGTATTTTCGTTAGTGTCCGACCGAAATTTCGGTTTCGGTTTCGGTTTCGGCCAGTTTCGGCCAAAAAATCAAGTTTCGGCCCGAGTTTCGGTTTCGGCCAAAAACGGCCGAACCCTTCGGCCGCGCCGAAACTTACAACATCGTACCTTGTGTTACAAATAATGTATTTTTTTCACTTTATAGGGTAGTTAAATTTTCAAACAGAACCTCTGTAACTGTGCTGAAATTTCATTGTGATAAATCTTTGAAAGTAGAAACCTGTAATTATAGGTCGGCGAGATATTAATTTTAGAAAAAAACGGGCTTACTAACATTTTTTCGACTTTTGAAGGACTTTTTTTTTTATATAAAAGGTTCGGTTTCGGTTTCGGTTTCGGCCGAAACTACAATGAAACCGAACCTTCGGTTTCGGTTTCGGTTTCGGCAATATAACATGTTTCGGTCGGTCACTAATTTTCGTCTATATTTGCGTAGATAGAATAATTCTGTGAGAATGTTTCTTATTTTTTATATGCGTTTGTAGCCCGTCCGTCCTAACCTTAAAGAGCTGTAGGTATCTTTTATCGGCGGATTTATCTTTTTTTTTAAACAGTGACGGGTATATAATTAAAGTATTTCATCAAAATCGTTTTATTTTTGCTGTATGGTTAAAGCGGTAAACCACAAGAGCGTTAAATTTGGTATGATTATATTACGAACCGTGAAAAAAAACAAATACTAAAAAATGGCGAAGTTGCGAGTTGCGCTCGCGCTAATTTGATTCAATATCAAATTCAAATCAGAGGGCCCAGACAAGATGCACTACGCTAACTAGCGTTTCTATTCGTTTAGTTTTTAAACCAATCGCGTCACTGGTAGATGACGTGATACGAAAAGTCACGTGATCTGCCAGTGACGCGATTGGTTTAAAAACTAAACGTAGAGAAACGCTTGTTAGCGTAATGCATCTTGTCTGGACCCTCAGAGTATAATAATACTATACTGTGCGGCTACGAAACGCTCGGTGCGCGATTGGGTAAAAGTGTACAATATTATAACAAGCGTGTAGTTAATATCCAAATTTGGTTTTGACATTAATAGTATAATATACATTATAATTTTATAATACGGGAAATAAAAACTAGTGATTAAAACATTCTAACAAAGGCACGATGTTTTCGTTGAACTCACATTGTCAGATCCGCGGGGGGGCGGCGCGGTTCACTACGCCGAAGCACAATATTAAAATTATAATAAAACAGCTTTTAGGTATGTAACGTGCCTATTCAGTGGTACCCTTTCTATCGCAAAATTCGTATTCACAACACAACAAATAAAAAGACCAAGCATGTAGGGTCATCGGATAAACACATGAAGATAAAGAGTTTATTCTATGAGTAGGCCGCACGGGCACTTTATGCAATCTACCCGCGCTTCCCAAAAAGAGACCAATTCAGAGAAGAAGCGCCGCAAGAAACTGTACAAACAGCAACACGCTTAACTGTACATCGGTGGACCTTATTACAAAAGGCATAAGGTCTACCGATGGACAGTTAACAGTGTGGGCGATGGTACAGTCAGAAGTTTAGGAGATTTTATCTTGAACCGATCTTTGACACTATTAAGACGGAATGAAATAGTACTTCGGGCATTTTCTTTATTGGAGATAATTAGGAGAATAGGTACAGTTAGGGCTGCCAATTTTTTTTAGGAAAATGACGTATATACCTGTCTGACGAGTATAAAATAAAAGTATTTCCAAATAAAAAAGTAGTCTTCAAATTTATTTATTTTTTTGTTTGAATACATCCTTTTTTGTGCTCTTGACACACTGTACTGTAATGAAACTTCACGCACGTTCAGATTTTTTTCTTGATTTAGTCTCGAATACTTAATAGAGATGGAGCTAACGTAGCTTCGAACTTCGATTTTCAAAGTAGGGCCTGAGAAGTCTTGTTTCTGCGTTCCGGTGATTAATTTCATCCATACCACGCATAAGTCAATAAAGTATTTCCGATAATTTTATTTTAAGTATAATGAAGCAAAAAAACATAGGATGCGTTATTATAAAGTATAGTTGGCAACCCTAGCCGTACAGTCGGCCAAAATTGTGGGCTTCCCTACGATTGAGGTTCATTTGCCCGTCATGATACAACAAGTTCAATATTCTCTTGCAATAATATTATGACAGTGACAAGTGTCAACCTTAGCGATAATTAGATCTCACAGAAACTTTTGTCAAAGCTGGTAGAACACTTTCTTGGCCGACCGTACACCTTATTTTATCAAAATATGGACTAACCCGACTGTCAACTGTTCTTGACTATTAATTTCCAACTAATAATACAAAATAAAATACAACACTCTTTATTGTATACCACTAATCATTCAAAATAACGTAGAATCTAAATAATTTTAAACCATAAATATCAATAACTTCGCCTTTGAACATTCCTATTTTGAACATATTGTACTTGAATTTCTATGTTTTGTACAATAAAAAGTTTACATACGAAGAAGAAAAAGGGATAAGTACAATAAGTACCTTTGTACATATTTCTATATTAATTGTATTGTTATGGTTTTTCTTTTGTACTATAAAGTGTTTACATACACACATACATATAATAACTGACCATAACGTACAGCTATTTTTAAATGAATTTGTAATTGGCGCAGTCGGTAGGATTCCACCCACGCTTCAAGATAAACAACTCAAACTAAAGTTTAACAAACTATTCACTGCTTGCTGAATATCAAGTTAAATATACTCGTACATTAAATGTAATTGAGGGCTCTGGAAATTGTTTGCAACTTTAGAATGCCAGTGAAAAACACGCGTTTTATGCCCGCTGTTGCAACTGACACGAGAATTGTTCAATATTTCGATGTCGTCGACGATTGACAGCAGTGCCCGGGGCTTTGACAAATTAAATGATATTGTATTTTAATTATGAGTACATTTTACAACATTTTAAATACTAGTTGTTGCTGTTTTGCCTAATTATCCGTGATATGTAACAACGATCTTAATGATATTTACGATCTTAATTTATACACAATTTTTTACGATTATGTTGAGAAACGGGTCTGGGAGACCTTTAAGTCGCGTAGCCAGACAATAATTACTTCTGACGCCAATACCAAAAGTCAGTTTTGTTGGGTGGATAGATAAAGTGAGCTATTTTTTTAAAGTTAGATGTTTTACGGCGGTACTTTACGTATGGTTTGGGTATTTAGTAATATTGTGTGTTACGATATGTACTTTAATAGTTATTTATGTGACTGGTGCATAATGAGAGGTATCAAAACACGAGTGTGGTTTTATGAAACAAACCGTAACGCGAGTTTCTTTTAGATCACACGAGTGTTTTAATGCCTAATTATGCGTAGAGTCGCATACATAACTTTATCTACATGTATATTATAATTTTTCTACAATATGTGAGAAACCTGTATCTGTCGTTGCCATGTATCTTAATGTTCACATTAAAGTATCGGTGCCCGATATTTTAAAGTGAACATTAAGATGCAACTACATCGAGAACCGATACTTTAATGTTAATGAAATGTAATAGCTACTTTAATGTTAATATTAAAGTACAACCATAGATACAGGTTTCTTAAATGGGCCTTTTGCTTATGGTTTCTGAACATAATTATAAAGAAATTGTGATATGAATGTAGATAAATGTATGTTCTGTGTCCGTATCGTATTATTTATTCCAGGGTATTAAGATCTTCTTTAAGGATGAGGACATTCTTTAATCTTCGGCCATCTTGCAGTGTGCGGGGGCTGTTGACAGATTATCTTGTGTACCCTCCCTTTATTGGCAGTTTTATGAAACAGGTACCTATTGTGTCCACGTCTTTAGATCTTTACGTCAAATTAAATATCCCTGTATTATTAGATTTTTAATATGAATCAATTCAGTGTGGTGCTGCTGCGCCGGCGCGGTAACGGAAATTTTAAGCACCTTAGTACAGTCGACGCCATTATAGTACATTGTGTATTAAGGGTGGTAAAGAAAGAATTACAAACGAGAGTCTGTTAGAATGTTGGCTTTAATGACTCGAGCTTTGTATTTCCTTTACCACCCGTGTAACATACAAGGTTTTTCATCACTATTGCGAGGAAATGAAATAAAATCAGACAAAAGATCATATTTTTAACTTATTAGCGGCAGACTACATCATTGTCTGTGACTTACCACAGATAATGTCAAACGTGTTCGGAGTCCGATTCTAGTGACATATGAGATCAATAGTTTATTATGCGAGATTTTTAGGAAATAGTATTCAACTGACATTTCATCTCGAATGAAACTTCATATCGAATGGCACAAGAATTGGGGTCCTGACATATTATGATAGTTTGAGTCCACGTATAATATTTAAAAAAAAAAGCTGTTACGCACGTTAGGGCGTAATGGTAAAAAAAGGCCCGCGGGTATTATTTTGGATTTACGGTCGATTTTTCTAGCATGTTAGGACACTATTTACGAGCAAGTGTGATGAAAATATGTTTACACTTTAGTACCTCGTCACTTTACCCGCTATGACAATTTCAAACGGCAGTTTAAACATGACGCTAAATAGACAAGGTACATTATTTATTTTAATACTTTATGGCACAAATACAGTAATGTACAAAAGGCGAACTTAATGCTACAAGCATTATCTACTAGTCAACCTTAAGGTGAAACAGAAATCAAAAAGTAGGTAGGTGCAATCAAATAACAATAATTTCCCTCTATCTAAATTTGACTCACGATTTTATTTGAATTTGATTTGTTTCACGATGACAAGTTCCAAAGTATATTCTACATTTTTATTGAGTGACTGTAAGGAACCACGCATCTTAATTTGATATGTAATATGTAATAATTATAATATAATGTTTGTTTTGTTTTTTTGTTATTAAACGTGTTTTAACATTATCATAACATAATAATATATGCGAATATTTTTTCTCTATCCTTACAGATCTGTAAAAGTCCACAACCATTTCATTCAAATTCGTAAAGACGTTCAAACAGCTTTTTTATCATACACGTTACCCATACATAAACACGCCCTTATTCCCAGAGTGGGGTAGGCAGAGCTACAGAATTACCAACAACGATATTCTTTTTTATCATAATAATTATTTCAAGGGTATATTTACAGTAAGCAATTCCACTTTTTACGGTGCTTTCCCTTTTTTAAATTATTTCCGTGGTTAATATACAATTCAAAACCTCAACATAATTCCATTTAAAGCAGGCCATAACGCTAAAAAACATTTGATACCGTAATATTTTACCCTAAATAAGAGGAAATTACCCTATTATCACCTGCTGGCAACAATTTACTAGTCAAAGGTGTTTAAATTTTCGTAGCTTTGAGTGGCAAATTGCTCGTTAAGGCAGTTTTCGAGTTTTCACGGGCAACACTGATATGGTTATAAAAGTTAAAACTGAAAACTAAGTTACATTTTGTTTTGTTAAATGCTCCAGTTACCTATTTTACAGTTTAGTCGTCGTAAATATTTCCAATAATGGCTGGTTTGGTTTATTTCGAAATATTTTTATTTGGTCGTCTCTATAGTCGGGACCTTCTCATTCCGTCACTCATATAAACAAATCAATTTACCATTATTATTCCATATTCACGTGCTTCTGAAGGTTGAGCATGGTCATATTATTATTTATTTATACACTTGATCATTGTCTTAATGTTTATTTTGAGGTAGTAATCTCAAATTAATCTTGTATTTTTTGATGAAAAGCACTCTCTGTGAATAATACAAATAGACTGACTGATGCTTGTCATATACTTTCTGTTTTTTGAAATATATTTGACATGAAGATATTATATAAGAAAATATAG
This sequence comes from Acleris laterana, assembly GCA_963966035.1. Taxonomy (NCBI): domain Eukaryota; kingdom Metazoa; phylum Arthropoda; class Insecta; order Lepidoptera; family Tortricidae; genus Acleris; species Acleris laterana. Next base: position 1,685,277 of record OZ014459.1, on the reverse strand, counting down.
ATTTGATTGATTTATCAGATAAGAGAGGTTTTTGTCTCTGTCACACCCAGAATATAATACGATCATGATGAATACATATTCAACCCTTTTAATTTTCTAATTAGACGTAACATTATTCTTATCACAATTTTTTCCACTATCTAGGGACAATACAGTCAGGTACACTTGTTATCGTCATTGGCAGTCTGAATAGGAACATACTTTATACACGCCCTTACGTATAAACGTGGAATAACCGTGGGATAACTACCATGCTTTGTCCTTGTCTGTCACTGTGATATGAGAATTTGACAGATAAGGACAAAGCATGGTTTAGCAACCCCACAGTTATTACAAACCAGTACCTACCTATATTCTTACAAGTGTCCAAGAATTTCATTTTTTTTTTATGGTATAGGAAGGCAAACGAGCAGACGGATCGCCTGATGGAAAGCGATTACCGTCACCCATAGACACCTGCAGCACCAGAGGAGTCACAGGTGCGTTGCCGGCCTTTCAAATGAGAGAACATAGGTACAGTAGGCTGCAAAAGTGCATGGACAATTGAGAATTAAAATGCTATGCAGGTGAATGTCGACGCCATCTGTCTGCTTGTGGGGCGTTAGCAGCTATTAGTAAATCTTACTGGTTCAGTCAGATCTCACTAGATGGCGCTGCATTACCTTATAATATGAAAAATATTTTTTTCCACAAGAACCAAGCAGTTGCATAGTTGTCAACTTTATTATTCTTAGTCCACACTTCCAAACTCGGATTATTGATTAGATTATTAAAAAACACATTCAAAATCCATTTTACCCGAGCGGAATCGAACTATGAACCTCTTGTATCATAGGCAATGCCAAATGCCGTTCGACCATCGAACGTTTTGATAACCTGTCAAAATATATTATCAGTTTATGTTTATAGTCGGCTCTGCTTACTTTCTAAGAAATACGTTAGTATCAGAAGAGGGTAGAATGAAAATTTATAAATACCGGTTTCGTTTTTACATTTAACTTATGCACAATCCTTTGTTCACTGTTCCTCGTACGGTTACTGAGTTTTTAATTGCGTTATTATTTCATCAAAATGAGTTCACGTTGTAATATTGATTCAGTTACAAGATCGCAAATAATTGCCTTGCATAACGAAGGCAAGAATTTATCAGATATAGCCAGAGAGACAGGAGTAAACGTAAGTATTTTTGATGTGTTTTGTTCAAACAAAACTTAATATTCATAGGTTAACTATTCTTTTTTTTGTTATAGCGGAAAACCGTGGTTCTTTGGGTACGCCGATTTGAAGAAGAAGGATCTTTGCTACACCGTCAAAGAACAGGCAGACCACGGCTTATAGACGCGCCGCAGCGTCTAGCCATGGTGGTGGATTACGAGGAGAATGGTTTTATACCGACTAACCACTACGCCAGTTTATTTGACACAAGCGTGGACACCGTCCGTCGAGCTCTTCACAGTGAGGGTCTGCATTATCGTAGACACGCAGTCAAACCATCGCTGACAGATAATCACAAAAGAGCAAGGTTAGAGTTTGCTTTGGAGCTTTTGGATTTAGATTGGTCTAATGTCATCTTTACTGATGAAAAAACGTTTAAATCGAGTCAACATGGACGTCTAAGTCTGTGGCGTCGCAATAATACGCGGTGGAATAGCGGCCACGTAGTGCCCAACATGGAGTCTGGTCGCATCAGCGTGAACATGTGGGGGTGGATGAGTGGAGCTGACCCGGGAGAACTAGTGAGGCTACCCAGTCGAGCCAATAGTGCGAACTATGTGGAAGTGCTGGAGGAGACCATGTTGCCCACTGTTCGGAATGTGTATCCTGAAGAGCAGTTGCCAATTATATCTTTCGTGCAAGATAATTGTCCGATACACCGTTCGCGTATTGTGCGGGAGTGGTTTAGCCAGCACGAAAATAACATTAAAGTTATTCCTTGGCCTGCTAGATCGCCGGATTTAAATCCCATTGAAAATTTGTGGGGCGTTATCGTCCAACGATGGGATAAACAGAATGAGCGAACACCAGAAACTTTAGAGGCTCATTGTTTAAAAATATGGGACAGTATTCGCGGGTCAGATCTGTGTAGAAATCTCGTCGGCTCAATGCGCTCCCGTTTGCAAGCTGTGATCGAACAAGGTGGGGGCTACACTAGATATTAAGTTTAAGCAAATAATTACACTTATATATATATTTTGTGTGATATATTTAGTGGAGACCGGGTTTTGATTAACGTATCACGTCATCATCATCATCATCCATCACTGCGTAAAACATTAATAATAATAAACGAAATGAATGTTTATTTTGCCGTTTTTAAGTTTCTGAGCTATGTTATGATATTTAATCATATATTTTAACGAAATACTTTATTGCCCCCTTTGTCACACGCCCGAGTTAATTTGTTTTTATTTTAAATTGTCAACTTTATTTCTATGTTAACTTTTTTGGTGTGTGTTTGGTTTAATAAATGTGTTTGGTTTATTTCATGGAGCTAGCAGAACTTTTAATTTATTGATGACTGATCATGATCAAAACTGTAAAAGACAGCTATTACAATGCGTTTAACCTTTAGGCACGCGGTTGTTTTATGCGCAGCGCAGGTGCAGGTGTTTAACGCATTTGCGTTGACGTTCCCTATTTTAATTCAATACATCGAAGCAATTACTACGCTTTGTTTTTGGGTCATACGCACGCAGCTCCAATCGCAGAGTTCAATTCATTAAAAAAAAATGTTTACAGTATAAAACAACCGCGCACTTTACGTTAACCCGGTCCCTATTTTTTTGAATTATATTTGTTATTACTAGTTATTGTGGGAAAGCTTCAATCATCTTTCCGATGTCGGAAATGAATACTTAAGCTAAGACCTCAATAGTTAGATGGAAAATTGTTATAATGTTGTAAATAATTAGTCAAATTGAGATAAACTGATTATACTCAAATATTTTATAAGAAGTAAATGATTTTAAACCACAAAAGTAGTATCATTTTTAAGAATGACGAATTTTTCCTGCTTTAAATAATGCATTTATTATGTTCCATCATTGTAAACGTAAGCAAATAATATTTAAAAAAAAAAACAAAAATATGCTTGCCACTAACGAGATTCGAACTCCCATCCATTGAGCACACCTACGCATGAAGCTTATAAACTGTGCCACCATCTCATATGGTTGACAAGACGAAATATCGATTCTAGTGCTGTGTAGTTAAGAAATTGCAGTAATAAGCAATTGAACTAGATCAGTAAACTGCGCCATCTAGTTTATTTGTTGCGAACTTGAAATCGAGTGCTCATAGGATTATCGACGTTAAGGTGTCCATGCAATTTTGCAGCTGACTGTACATAGTAGTATATAGGAAACTTTCACAATTTAAGTATTTTTTATCGGTATAATCACATGTTCTTCTAGTTTGATTCGTTATTAAAAATGAGTGATTCGAGTGACGAAGCCGTATTGATAGTACAAACCCTTTTACTTATGTTCCTCGCTGTAGTGAGGTGTAGTTTTGTGTTATACACGGATGAAAAGTTATTTTACGTCTCGTGTGTTGAAACACTCGCTACGCTCAGGATTCTATTTAGCTATGTTAGGGTTGCTTAACATAGTTTTAAACTAAATCCTGTTTTACCTAAGTTTAGTGTAAGCCGTAAATGTTTTATCATAGGTAGGTACAATAGTTCTAGAAACTTCACAAAGGCGGAATTCTTCGTGTTTAGAACTGAAATAGTTTGTCTCTCGTATGTGACATAAGCACAAAATCCTCATGCGGGTTTATTAAATCACATTAAGATTGAGTTTCTACATGTTCCACCAATTTGATTCCTAGGCCACCATGGACTTTGTCAAAGTGACGTTGTCAACCAAATCATTGGAAGTCTTTTATGTTTTGTGTGTCAACGTCACTTTGACATAGGCCAAAGTGGCCTAAATCAAATTGGTTCGGACTTGACAGAAGCGTGTGGAGCTAACCCCATGTGCTTCTGTTTTGTCCATTAGAGAAAATACACTTTTACCGAACTTTTTACGCATCTAGTATACTAATATTATAAAGCTCAAGAGTTTGTTTGTTTGTTTGTTTGCTTGAACGCGCTAATCTCAGGAACTACAAGTCCGATATGAAAAAATATTTCAGTGTTAGATAGCGCATTTATCGAGAAAGGCTATAGGTTTATATCATACTCACATAAACCGAAGAGAAGAAAGGGCGATAGCTAGTTTCTCTAATAAGTCCATGGAAGTGTCTATAAATAACTCGACATTGGCGAAATACACCTTAACAGGAGTCAAAGCAACTAATACAAATTAGAATTAGATAAATTGTTTGCCTGAATGTGTAGGTAGCTATAATATTATCAAATTTCATTTCATCGATTGTATAATTTTCTGCTGAACCATGATTATTTAATCATATCTTAAGCATTAATCATCTTTTATTTTTGCCATTTCATTATGTCAAGTAACACATACACTTATTACAAAACAACTTAAAGTATAAATAAAATTTCCCTTGCAGTTCACCCGTTCGTGGTATGGACCCTAAAGTGCTAGCCGCGTTAATTAATTAAAACATTAACTACCTAGTAGTTTAGGTGAGACTACAAAAAAAAACTAGCGGTGAGAAATACCTTTCGATGAAATGAAAATTTTGCGTAAGAGATGTTCACTATAGCACTACAACATTCTATGGCTACAACACTATCATTGTGACTAGGGATGTTTCGAATGTAATATTTTTAACATTCGCGAATGCGAATGTTCAGAGTGCGAATGTGCGAATGTGAATGCGAATCCGAATGTTAAGGAATCACAATAAAAAAAAAAAATTATAAATAAATTTAATATCTTTTTATTAATAATTATATTTCAGAAAAATAAATTTTGCCGCTTTTTCTAAAAAGTAATTTCTCGGCCGGCGGGCGAGTCACAACATGATCTGTGCACACATTAGCATTCGCTAAATATTCGCAACAATTATTGCGAATGCGAATGTCGATACGAATGTCTAAAATGATGCGAATCATTCGCAATTATGCTAATGCGAATGCGAATGTTTGTAACATCCCTAATTGTGACGTGCGCACGTCCATTCTTAACCCCCTGGTGTTATAAGTTAAACATAGGTAGGTATCTGAACACATAGTTATACCATCCCCGAAAATTAAACATTTTCTGTACAGACGAAGCTATATAAAAAATAATTGTAAAGTAGTTAAAAGGTCAGACGTATCGCCTAGGGCTAGACATAGATACGTTATTAAAGCCAAACAAACTTGAGTTTTTATAACATTTAGATAGACCTAACTTTTATAATATTCAGCTTGAGTTCAGGATTTTTGGTTTTGTAAGTAAATTTCTCTTTTATTTATTTTAACAATTAAAGTAATCTGAGTGTTCTTGCTAAAAAAACATAGTTAAATAACAATGGTTATTAACAAACTATAATACACACACACACACTCACACACACACACACACACAAACTCACGTCTTTATTCCCAGAGTGGGGTAGGCAGAGCTACAAAATTAACAACAACTCTAAAAACTTGGTGATAATTCTGTAACCACATTTTGCACAATTTAGGCTAAGATGTTTACCAGCGTATTAGTGACAGGTTGCAAACCCATCGTCTAACAGTACTACAAGCCTATATTTACTGATATGACAGAACTCTAAGGGCTTGTTTCACAATCGACAAGTTTTATCTGCCATATATATAAAGCTGTCTTTCTCCTTGTCTATTTTCAAGTTCAGGAAAGAGAAAAGGCTAAATTAATGTGTCAAATATGCTTTACTTGTCGATTGCGAAACTGGCGGTTATAATTATTTCGCCCACTTCAAATACAAATAGAGACTAAAGTAGGTAGATAGTACATATTGTTCGTCAAACCTTTCATTAGTTACGTAGAACGGCCAAAAGACAAGCAGCAACGTAATATATTTTATGAAACCGCAAGGGGCTTTGTGGCAGAAACTATGGAAATAATGAACTCCAAAAATACGTGATCAAAGGGTCTGTAAAACAAAATTATGTACCGATAATGGGTTGGAGTAAAATATATAGTTTCGGCATTTGTGTTCTAAAACTTGACAAAATATTGATTTAGGATGACTTTACTCTAGGAATAGACAAATATATGTAAATTGTGACCCATTTTTAACCCCCGACGCAAAAAAGAAGGGTGATATAAGTTTGACGTGTAAGTCTGTGTGTCTGTCTGTGGCACGCTAGCTCTTAAACGGATGAACCGATTTGGATGCGGTTTTTTTTATTTGAAAGTAGGTTTTTTGGCTGTGGTTCTTTGACATATTTTCAGTCAGGAAACATGGTTACATACATAAAAACTTTAAGAAGCATCTAAGACCCGAAACAATTATTAATTCTCATACATACATACATACATAAACTCACGCCTTTATTCCCAGAGTAAGGTAGGCAGAGCAACAGAATTTCCAACAACTAAGTATAAAAACTTTTTGATAATTCTGTAACCACATTTTGCACACTTAGGCGAAGATGTTTACCAGTGTAATTAATTCTCATTATGCATATATTTGAGATCTCACCCGAGAACTGTACCTTTCTAAGCAGTCACTAACGACAAGGATGACCTAAGTAAATAGAAAGCAGCTTGATCTTGGCGGAGCACTGCCGTGTCCTCAGACAGAGATGTTTTTAACATGTAACACCACACACAGTACATTGCAACCATTTTCTTAAGTTACGCCCACGCCAATGCTTAAAAAACGGTCAAGATACGGAATCGCAGTTGATTTTAAGCAGCGGTGTGTGGAGGATGCGTCAAAAACGGTACTGATACGATGCGTCACTGCGATTCCGTACCGTGGCCGTATTTTAAGCAGCGGTGTGGTCGCAGCTTATATAGGGATCGGCAATCGACACACGAGTGACAAATATACTGTTAGTTGCTAGTGCAAGCGTGATAGCAATAGCCAACCGAAATCTATTAATAAGCTGGGAATACTGTAATAGTAAAAAAAAGCAACAGCGGATCTAGCCATGTATACTTCAAAGGATATTCCGAAAATTGTCTCATTACTTTTATGTGGCGTCTTTATCTAACACTCTTAACAATTTATCTGTACTATAACGAGTTTGCTTTCGTCCACTTTCACAACTAAGATTTCATAACTGGTTATGAATAAGGATTTTTTTTCACTGTTTCTTAACCAGTTATTAAACAACACTTTTTTTTCCATTTTCATAACCAGAAACTAGGTAGGTTTAGGTTATGTTAGTTTTGCAGCAGGCCCGGAGGGGCAAACCACCCAGAAATAGGAGCTCCGCGCGAGCGGAACTCTGTCAACACTGTCCAATTGATTTGAAATAAGAGTGGTGTATAGTGGTACCTAGGTTCTGGTAATGAAAATGGAAAAAAATACTTATTCATAACCAGTTATGAAATCTCAGGTGTGAAAGTGGACGAAAGGACGAGTTGCTTGTTGTTTGTTTGAAATGAATTCACCACAGATTTTTTTATGTGTGAGATCTGTGACCCGCAGACATTTGCAGCCTCAAGACTACTATCTTGAGGCCCCCAAATTTGCAAATACTGAGGCATTGATAAACATTTTTTGACCGGGAAGGATTATAGACTAATGATATCTTTCGTTATAAATCTCGAAATAAGACGAATGAAAGTATCGTTAAATATTTACCGAGAGAAACTCCGGAAACAACGAACCGCAATACGTTACTTTTCCAAACGTTTTTACGAAACCACTGAGGTTAACGACATTCTACAAATTACTTGAGATGGAATTTCTTTTCGATAAAATTGTCGTGTAGCTAGCGATTCAGGTTACAACTCCAGCCACGCAAGTTTTTTAATTTAGATAAGTTGGAAACTTAAACTTAGGTACTATCTTTACTAATTTTGTACATACGAAAGAGATTCCGTACATACAACTTTGAAAACTTGTTGATGATTCTGTAACTACATTTTACACAAACAGGCTGAGATGATTATTATGTCTTCGCGATTTCACGTGACAACCAATCAATATGAAATGTATCATAATTGTTTTAAACTCTGCCGCCAGTGCTATAACATCAAATTGTCGACACTTATTTCGTCGAATTTCACTTCAAAGTCAACATTTCATGTATTAAGTAATAATAATAATAATGTCAGGGGACTATGTCACACCAATTGACCTAGTCCCAAACTAAGCTCTAGGCTTGTATTATGGGTACTAGACAACGATATAAATACTTATATAGAGAAATATATACTTAAATACATAGAAAACATCCATGACTCAGGGACAAATATTTACGCTCATCACACAAACATCTGCCCTTACCGGGATTCGAACCCAGGACCTCTAGCTTCGTAGGCAGGGTCACTACCCACTAGGCCAGCGCGTCGTCAAGTAATTTTCATTAAGTCGAGAATTCAGTTCGAGGAATGGTCATTGCAAGTAATTTTAAATGGTGTATTTTTACTTGTCGGATGATTCATTAAGTAAATAGTTAAATTATGTCATGGAAAACGTTTCGTGATTTATTGTATCAATGTTTTTTAAAAAACATAAAAATAACTTCACGTAATATCATTTTAATAGACCGTGAGACGAAGTTGTTTTGTTGTTCTGCCATTTAAAAATCATACAAAATGAATAATTTGCCAAGTAACATTCCCTGAACCGTTATTCTATGAAAAAATAAAAATTGGAATGATCTGCTTATGAAATAAAATTACACCAAACAATAATTCGTGAACTACATTTTACTTGAAACGTTTTCGATGAAATGAAATTCGACGAAAAGTTTGTCGACAAAACAAGGGACACCCGCCGCCAGTATAACGTCGAACGGTCTATACAGACGTGTAACAACCACCTGCAATAGGGTCAAAGCTATCAAAAAATTGACAATACGATAAATAGGTCAAATATGATATAGTTATATCAAGTAGAAAAAAGCCCAAGGAGGCTTATTCTATGTTGCCTTTACCGATATTGCTATCGTATTGCCGGTCAGTAATCAATCTATAATGCAAAGGTAAAAGGTACATTCGGACAATACAAACGGAAACTAATAACGGGTCTCGTGGTCCGTTTGAACTGATTGCACTCAAGACCGTACTCAAGTAGAGATTTCATTACATTCGATCCGGAATTAAATGCGGATTGGGCCACGGTCCTTGGTCATTTCAAAAGTGAGGATAATCGATTTAAACAATTACTAGAGTTAAGATAGTAAGGACTCATTTATTAACTAGCGGCTTCGCCCTGCTACCAATTTCTGACTTTCCCGATGGATATTTCATTTATTTTCTTTCATACAAACCTTGTCCAAAAAATGTCGAACAAAAAAAACAGCCAAATCGGTTTAGCCGTTTTTAAGTTTTAGCGTGACCAGGATAAATAGGGGTTCATTTTATACATATTGCCTTTTTCATGCATTTTAGAGACTAAGTGAGTACGTTTACAATATATGAATATCAAATCACTAAGACTACAACTTGAGAGCGTGCTCTGTTTTGAAAGGGCTATGATAACTTAGCCCCAAGGCTGCACAAGGCAGTAAAGGTCGTAAAAAAAAATGGTTTTCCTGCGGGTTTGCCCTATAATCTTTTGCGGGTGGTAGGACCTTGTGCAGGGTCCGTCCGGATCGCTACCACCATCTTATCCATTAACCTACCGCCAAACAGCAGTGTTCGCTTTGTTGTGTTCCGGTTTGGGGATAAGACAGCCGGTGAAATGACTAGCATAGAGGCATTCCATCTTAGTCCTCCGGGTTGGCAACGCGTTTGCAGTCTTAGGATTGCATTGCAGTCTTGTGAGTGCGAATGTCTATGGGTCACAGTTTCCACTTACCATCAGGTGGCCTGTGTGATCGTTTGTCTTCTCTATGCCATAAAAAAAAAAACACCAAATTTGACGCTTTTATGTATCCCGGTAATACATAAAAGCGTCCTGCCATTTTTGGTGAAATGTATCATTTCCCAAAAAGCATCTTGTATTATTTTGGTTTTAAATCCGTTATCTTGAAACCGGTTCCAAGCTCTGGATGGAGCAGCATAAAACTTGTCAGGCAGTAAAATGGCCATGATCGCTTCCGCCAACTCCATTGGAAAATTAGTCGTAAAGGTGACGATTAAAGGTACATCGAATGGTGTTTAGATTGAATCAGATAAAGCTGACTGTTATTATAAAAAGGCGTCTCTACGTAAGTACTACAAATCTGTTTTATTTCATTATCGTTTAAGGACCCTATAGTAAATATGGAACTCGAAAGGTGTAATTTTCGCTGGAGTTACGTGTGAGCCACCCCAGGCCCCCTAAAGCTAAAACGAAAAGTAATAAAATTCTGGAAAATATATTAAATTAAAGTATAGTCACGGTAATAAAAGGTGTCATATTTGGACCTTAAGAGCGTTGAAAAGTGACGAAACTTTTTTTACCATGACGTATACAGTCAAAAATGAAAACTACCACTATTAAGTACACTTAATAAGTTCTTGAGAAACGTACGTTTACAATACAAATACATTGCCAATCCTACGGACTAAGACGTGCCTCTAGGCTAGTATTTTCTCCCGGTTGCCTTATCATCGGAACACAATAATCAAAAGCAATGCATCATAGCCGGCCACAGTCAATACAATCTCTATTTATTATTATTTATTTATTTTTTATAGTTCTAAACTGCAGCTGTACAGTCACTGGCAATAATATATTATTCAACAATGGGCTCAAAAATATCTGACACGCGCTTATATCTCTAGTAATAGAGACGTGTTAGATATTTTTGAGCCCATTGTTGGATATTAACACTTTCCTAATTAATATCTCAAAATTCAAAATTTTGTATATTTCCCTTAACAATAAAAAAAATTGATGCTCGTGACTGTAGGTACATGGTGACCACGGGGGTTCGAACTTGGCACCTTATGATCACGAGTCGACCCCTAAGCCATTAGACCATCGATGATTTGAAACAGCTGATAACAAACATACTTAGCTAAAAACCATCCTGATTTAACAAGTATTCTTTTTTTAAACCGCATCCGAATCGGGCTTTCCGTTTACACAGACACTCATACGAGTAGATATCACCTCTCTTGTTCCTCTACTTCCAGTTTTTGGTTCAGTTTAGATTTTCACTTTATTTGTAGACAGAACGAAGACAGGAGCTAATACTGAATTAAAGACGCAATCTAAAGCGTTTAAATTGGCGACAGGCTGACAGATGAAGGCAGTGATAAAGGGAATGGGCCGATTTTTTACAACAAGGGTGCTCTAAAAATTCCACTGTGGAAACACACGGGCGAGAAAGTTGTCGCACGAATAAAATAGGAATTTTGGTTAGAGATGTAGTAATAATCAAACGAATGCAAGGATCTAAAAGTACTATATTTACTGAAAAAATGCGTTCCTGTTATAGGCCCAAAAATATATAATAATATAACAAAATAAATGTATGATAGTCTCAGTAAACTAGTATTCATAAAAAAGAAATACTTATAACAAGATGATTTTATAAATTAAATATATATTATTGTCAAATATGTCAATTAACCGGTTCGCTTTTCCGACGCGAAATACAAAAATGTACCGCGGTGAGTAATGTGATGACAGTAAATTGTGATTTTTTGTATTACTGACTAAATAAATTCAAAATGTATATTATATTGAAAAAATGACATTTATTATTTTATTTTACTAACTAATTTTGATTTGAATTGAATTTTATTGATATTTTTTATTTACTTCCTTAGTAAATTTTATATTTACTTACTATTTTTACTTTTTGAAGAATGATGGTGTAATGATTGGAATATGAAATTATCCTATGAATTCTCGGTCAGCGTATATTGTTGTTGGTCTTGTATTTGCCAGATCCTTTTTGAGATTAAAAAACGTCTCTATAGCGCATAACGTCTCTGTCAGGGTAGTGAAGCTCTCAACAACGACGGTCGGACGGACGAACGAGTGAATGTCCAAGCGGCGAGTTTAAGTAGTCCCGTCAATGCGAACAATTCGATCGATCGTATAAGGCTGCTTAATTGAAAATGCACGCGCTAAAATATGTTTTGCTCGCTCTGACGGGACTACTTAAACTCGCCGCTGCGATTATAGTAGGAACTATTTAAAATCACGATTTCCACTTGAGAACTTATCCGCGATGAATGGCATTGTTATCTTTTGTTAAACGCAACCGCTAACTACCTGTACAACATGAAATGCATCAATAACACAAAAATGAATATGAATTACAACTTTACCGTCTTGCGAATAAGGTTCAAATTGGAATAGGACACACTTCACATAGATCCTATTGGAAATGACATATAATAAGGACCACCGGGTCGAGCATTTAGCATTTTTATACAAATTTCACCTGTAACAAACATAGACAGACATGTCTATGCTATGACAATATGAACCTTATTTTTGAAGGATTACTATTGTTATTCATACGACATCTTTTGTTATTTATGGTATTTATTTTGCACAGGTAATTAACGGTTGGGTTTACAAAGGATAACAATGCCATTGTTCGGCAGTTAAGCTCTCAAGTGGGAATCGTGATTTTAAATAGTTCCTACTATACGCTCGTCTAAGAAAATAACACCCCTGAATAACTCAACAGTTTCATACAAATCAATACCTTAATTGGATGAAAGATTGTGTCAGAAAAAACCTCTAAGAGTCACCAATAATTAACAACCTAAATTCAGGTAAACTGTAACTCAAAAAAATACTTTCAACCTCAAGCGATTTACTTTTTTAACTACCCAAAAAAACCATCCACCTACAGGGAGTTCCGAAACAGAAGCTCGAGACAGCCACCCGCCCTATGTCCTTAAACTTCGCCCAATAAAATTCCGGGCCTCGGGCAAACAGGTGTCCCGCCGAGCTCCCTTGCTATTCATAGACTTTCCCTTTTATTGTTGCCACAAAAACCAATACGTGTAAGATTGCGGAGTCAGACTGTTAGCGATATACAGGGTGGAAAAAAACGAGGAAATTGGATATAGACAGTGTATTAGTTATTTTTTAATTGTTATAAATTATAATTTTGACTTTGAAGATGTATTTTTTTTTATTAATTTTGTGAAATGTAATAATATGTGTCTATATTTTGCACTTTTTTGTAATTTGCCATGTTTATACGTCAGTTTAGGTTAAAACTTGCAAGTCAACTTTGATACAGTTCCCGTTAATGGAAGGGCCTGAAATTTAGACCACACGTAAACTTGATGACAATGCAATATTATGGTAGGGTAAAGTCACTAGTGGTCCACCAGAGACCAGTAGTCAACCTTATATGAGTGCGAAGAGTGGAAAATATATCTTTTGTACTACACCCACTCATACAAACTATTTGTAGAGGCTGACTATAAATAGGTCTCTGGGTGACCACTGGTGCCTTTACCCTATCTAAGAGCTGATCTGATCATAGAGTCGGAAGGTGGAGACAGGATCTCCGCTACACTTTTTTTTTTTTTTTTTTTTTTTTATGGCATAGAGTAGACAAACGAGCACACAGGCCACATGATGGTAAGTGGAAACTGTGACCCATAGACATTCGCATTCACAAGAATGCAATGCAATCCTAAGACTGCAAATGCGTTGCCAACCCTGAGGACTAACATGGAATGCCTCAATGCTAGTCATTTCACCGGCTGTCTTATCCCCAAACCGGAACACAACAATGCGAACACTGCTGTTTGGCGGTAGGTTAATGGATAAGATGGTGGTAGCGATCCGGACGGACCCTGCACAAGGTCCTACCACCCGCAACGTAGACCCGCCGTGTAGAGACTCATTACTTTGGTCTTGTAAATCAGATATAGACTTTGCAAAAAAATACAGGCGGCAACAAACGCTTGTCCCAAAAAAAACTACCAAAATTTCTTAGTAAATTTGTTCTCATTATTTTTAAAATCTGTGATGGTATTTAAATTGCTATCCTAAAATAGTGTTTCTTATCGTTGTCACGAGAGGACTAACCACTAACTTACAGCTGTTGTAACAAGTAGAAACGTCGAGGTAAATGTACATTGTAACTCCTCTTAAACAAAAGTAATTTTTGCCTAAGTACGTGTCGGACTTTTTTTTTATAGCTAAAAAGGTATGTTATCCAATTATGGTATAAGATATACAGTGATTGTTAAACTCAAGCAATACACTAAAAAATGGCTACTTTTTGTATAGCAGCATTTGAAAAACATACTCTGTGAAAATTTCAACTGTGTATGTATTTATGATTCATGACAGACTGACGAACGGACGGGCAAAAGATGTTTAGTAATGTCCCTCACCATTTTGGCATGGAGCCCAAGTCTGATCATGAATTGAAATTTATATACAGTGTGTTACCGGCATGCGGGCATTTATTAAAACTGCCGATAATATGTTGCTTTAACAAGTGTTTGCACGTATTATCAATTAAAAAATAATTAAAATAACTTCACAATTAATTTTCTTAGATACTGTCCATTTTTAATGTAGTGCATGTGCTGCGTGTTCATCGTTATCAGTATCGCTGTTGCTTGGTACAAGGCATGTCGTGGTACGGGGGCAGATCTTAATAATCAAAGTAGCCGTCGACACTTGTCAAATTGCCGTGCTTTACATTGCTGGCAATTAACATTTTGTTAGAAAGTTAACAAAGCCTGAAGTTGCTTATTAATTTAATTAATGTCATAGTTACGTTACAGATATATGTTATTTTAACCTACTTTTAAAAAAGCCAGGGTGCTGGTAACACACTGTATATGCGAATTACAATCACCTCCTATTTGATTCTGTACCGCGTAAACGATTTATTGACATAAAACCAAATAATCAATAATTAATTCCGCATGATTGAGGAAGCAATAACAAATAATCTGAAATCACTTCATTAAACTTGGAAAGCTTTGTGAGGTTTCCGCGACGAAGATTAAATATAAATAATCTTTGGTAGGAAGTTATAATAAATAAAATTATTACGTTTGTCAAAGTTGGGGTTTACTGGTTTGTTTTATTATAAATAAAGTTAGCTTACGACTTTTACTATTAACAAAGGAATCAATTAGTGTGCTTCAACTTTAAAACACGGAGTGAAAGTTTTTAGAGAGTTACAAAATATGATTTTTATAAACTGGCCAGAGACTGCTCAGAATAAAGAAACCTGGAGAAAATAAGGGACTTTTTTTTTGACAAATCAAACTAGAAAAAACTAAGGAGCTGCCTTATATAAGGAATATCTCACTAATACTATAAATACGAAAGTTTCTGTGCACGCTGCAACGGTTCGACGAATTTGGATGAAATTTGGAATGGAGATAGCTTATACTCTGGATTAACACATAGGCAACCTTTAATTTTCCCGAGGGAATAACGATGATTACTGGGACGGCCAAATAACTAATTCTACGCGAACGAAGTCGCGGGCAGAAGCTAATAAAATGATAAATAACTAGGTAATTAATATATTTAAATACCTAACATAATGGGAACTACTTTCTTCTTTCCGGCTCAACTGATTTTCATGACATTTAGCTAAGAATTATCCGTTCATCCGTTTAGGAGCTACGATGCCACAGACTGACAGACACACATTAAACTAATACTGCCCTTCGAAATAAAAACGAGGGGAGTGTAACACCAATCATATTATTAGCGGGTCATTTTGGTATAATTCGGTTTTCTTTGTCACTTAGAAGCATGGCAAATTAAACTCCAGATGTTGTTTATCATTAGAGTTTCTATAATTTTTATTGTTCTTTAAGGCTAATTAAGCCAAGGAAACGTTTAAACATTAATACTATTTAGAAATTCACATAAGGTCATGAATTTACACATTTACGCCATGATTTTAAAAATATAACACATTTTCGTACGCCAGTGAATTATACAGAAATTTTCAGTGGCACATCACTATATCACTGTCATATTATTATGGTGCATCGTGATGTATAAAGTATGGGGTGCTCTTTTTTTAGAATGTTTTTATCAAATGTTGATTTACGTCATAAGAAACTAAAATATGTTTTTTATTTTTGTATAATTGATAAAACTTTGGAATTGGATTTTAAATCATTGAAATTTAATCAATATTAACAAACGAATAAAAAAATGTTTTAAGTAAAATCAACAGGATGTTAAACATTTGACAATTTAATTAATTTACCTTTGTTTTGGGAGGATAAACAGAAAAGTTCAACGTTCTTTTGTTGTACAACGTAATTAAACAATCCCGCTTTACAACATTGGTATGTGTGGAAATCATCGTAGCTTAAAACAATATAGCTAAACACTTTTTCAAATATTATTTTATAGGTTTGAATTAGTCTTTATCTAAACACAACTTTACGTAATTAGTTTTTATAAAAAATGATACGTTCCTTTTTCCTCCATTGAAAAATCAATGCTAAGTAAAAATAGAAACCGATTAATTACGGTATCGTTTTTCTTTTTTGAAGATAAACCACCACACAGAAATATGATAAAAAACTACGCGCTTAGATGCTTCCTTTGTATGAAAGCATTTTCAGTATAATATTATCAATTCATCACAGTGTTGCCATAAACACTGATTATGCGAAAGCCCCGAAATTTGGGGGAATTTATGTTTCGTAAATTTTTACTCCGCAGCTTTTTCTGCTTGAGTTTTCGCAAATCGTTCTTAGTCCAATTGGGTCGGAATTTAAGATAAAGATTTAAAATTTGCATAGAACAATATTTTGCGAGCTAAAAGCAAAGAATCGCGTAAAAGTGTTTATCATTGAAAATAATATTACTTGTAGCTCTTTTTGCTAAAAGTTGCTGAATAAGTATTGTAATTAAATAAGAGTTTGTCTTCATTCAACAAACGATATTAAGTGATTCTGAATTTCGTCAACGTATTACAGGCGATTAAAGGTTTTACGGTTGCCAGAATTTATCGAGAAACGGCTTAAATTTAAGAGGTAGTTAAATCGTGTAGTGAAACCGACATAAGAGTAATAATTTTAACAGGTATTCTAGAATAATTTTATTTGGTTTTTATTAGACGGTTAAACCATCAAAATTACTAAAGGCTTTAACACCCTATTTTATAAATTAAGAAAATAAATTTAGTTGAATAACCAGTTCTTAATATTGGATTTTAAAAAATCTCCTAAAAATTCCTAAATTTTTTTTTTAAATCACGTCCTAAAACACAAAATACACATCTTCAAAAAAATCAACATGTATATAGAATCGACTTACCCCATTGTCATTGCTACGCTGGTGCTACGGGCTACGACGGATGCTACGAGAATGGCGCGTAGACCCTCGAGCACCGCTTTTATAGGGGCGAGTTACGTAAACTCCGCCCACTCTATGCAAGGACATGCATGGACATGTTCTTATACACCGGATATTAGATACGGGGTGTCTGTGAACTGCTAAAAAGTAGAGTTAGATTAATTTGATTATGGTAATAGTAAACTAAATGTGTGTTTAAAATTAAAGTGCTCGTCAAGGCGAGATACTAAATGTGGCAATAATGGTGAATGTGTCGCTAATTTCGTGATATTCTGTTATTGACTTGGTAGGCTTTGTGCTTACCAAAAAAATAACTACCTATTTTCTAAATTGTACTTAATAAAATGTATAAGATTGAAAGTATAGTCAGTAATTTACATTCAAAAACCTTTCATTTTAATTATTTTTTTGAAAAAAAACCAACAATTTTTGACATTCGTTCGCCATGAGAGTACTTGTAAGTGTTGTGTTTTATTCTATATTTCCAACCTCTTTAAGAATTTACAGAGAGAAGAGAGAGTAATACAATGATATTTTTGAAATGCGGTCCCTTCCCTACATATGCATAATAATCCTATATGGGTTGACACGAAATGTTGGGTTTTATATGAATACTAGCTTCTGACCGCGACTTCGTCTGTGTAGATTTCTATAATTATTATGCCCTTGGGATATTTTTCCGGGATCAAAATTAACCTATGATTTATTCCAGGACATAACCTACATGGGCGCCAAGTTTCATCCCAATCCGTTCAGTAGTTGAAACTTGATTGAGTAACAAACATCCAAATATCCAAACTTTCTCATTTATAATATTATTTAGATATAATAATTACGAAAACGTTAAATAAACTGAAATATTATCACTTTTTTATTATAAGTTCAAAGTTTAATTTCAGAGAGCGTCGGTGGCTTAATGACAGGGTGTTGAGTGTTGACTCGTGATCGTAAGTTACCAAGTTCGAACCCCAGCTTACTCGTGTGCCAATGAGTTTTTCTAATTTACTCGTAAGTACATGATCCGATGATCTTACGGTGAAGGAAATAGTGGGGAAACATGTAGGTACATTTGAACAAGTGAGTGTGTAAGAGGAGGAAGCTGATTCATGAAACAAACAGCTGACAAAAAAAAAACACATACATACATATATTAAATCACGCCTGTTTCCCAGAGGGTTAGGCAGAGACCACTACTTTCCATTTGCTACGATCTTGACAAAATTTATTTCGCTTCTTCCACATTCATACATCGAGTCATGCACGCACGTCGGTTTCGGGTACTTAAGATTCGGCCCTTTTCCAGTATTTCTCCGATTTGACTCGAAAAAGTACGGCTAAAAAGTAAAAACGATAACAATAGGGTAAAAACAATATAGAACGAGGCCGCAATAAACGATCAAATATTAATCTATGATAAATTAATTACGCCTATTCGGCAACGAGCCATCTTCTCGGAGGGGCGCCACCCAAGCTCCGTTTGTAAACACATTAATTAAGTGGCTTGATTGGTTCATTAGCCGATTCTGTATGTATGTATTTGTTATTTGTAAATATTTGGGTCGTTCTCAAAAAAGTGGCACCGCCACCTGTCAATAGGTGTCTCTTAGAACTTTTTTTTCATAAAGCGTCATCCATATAATTTAAAAAAATTAATTGGAAATTACATAAAAAAATACAACAAAACACAATAACTGAAAAAGAAAACTAAAATTAAATAAAACTAACTCTAAATATATAAATTAACTAAAACATTAAATCTAAGAATGGCCCCTGCGGCATTGTACCAAAGATGCTGGCAGCATTTCCTCGCTGGATGGTTAATAATATAATTAAGTATTATTATTATTATTATTATTATTATTATTATTTTTGTAATTATTATTATTCCATATAATTTAGTTATCAATTCATATTAAAAGACACTTTTTGAATAGAGGCCAAATGGTTTGATATAAATTCTAATTATATTAATGACCATAAAATCAATTTGTAACTACGTTTTGTCGCTCACCTGCAGTGTCCCAACGCGAGGCACTCATGTTTCGAGTTGATTAAAACGTAAAAATCACAAACGTAACTTAGTGCGAATACTATTTTTTACTTACACATATACTCAAGATTTAAAACTGTAGTGTCGAATAAGAATACTATACTCATATTTCGAATTATTTGAAATTTATTCTTATCCACGACAGTTTTTGTCGTTCACCTGTCATGAGATAAACGCTACCTCTGTGGTTAAACTATCTCGTCTAACCTGCCTAACCCCGCATAATTCGAGACCTACAGTCCCCAGCTACCGCTGTTAGAAGTAACACGTCGTCAGTGTGAAGTTCTCAAAAATATTAAACAAAAAACTTACGCGAGCGGGAGTTTGTAATGGGTACGTAAGGTAACGGCGCCTATTACCGTGGTACTTAAGGAAGTTTTCAAAAGAGTCCAAAAAATTAAGGTTATCAAAGCTCCTAAGCGACCAAAAATTTTTTTTTTATTTAAGAGTGTTTATTGAACTTTTAGCGTCGTAACTTTTTGGACTCATTTTACTTTATAATATATTGTAAAATAATTATTGAAACCAAAATACCCAAGTATTCTATTACCGTGGTAATACACAGGTTGTGATTCTATTACCGCGAATTCAGCTTCCATTACCGAGGGTATAAAAAGCAGCAATTTTCTACCATCGGTAATAGGCGCCAGACTCACGATTTGGAACTTAATACCGTGGGTTAAAAAATAAATAATGGCTTGGCTGCCGTCCGATCACTAAAAGGCCGTTAAGTGAAAAAAACACTTTTTGAGATATGAGCAAAAAAGGTGATAACTTAATTTTCTAAATATTTTAAAGACTTATTACGTTTTTTGAAATTGATAATTATTTGTCTATTTTTGCTCTATCCATCAGTGTCGGAAATATATTAATAGGTTCTATGGTATTTTTTTAATAAAGGTTTTTACGCTTTAGCCTAGCATTCTTCTATTAAAAAATAATATATTTACAACTCTTAAAGACGGCTGGCTGAACTGTAGCCGCTTTTATGCGTTGTAATATATTGTAACTGGAGGACTGTGGCATTACAGCCCACAGTTATAAATAATACCACTACTAAATAACGGTTAAGTCACTTAACCGTTTTCTTGAATTGTAACTAGTAAAAGTAACTATCATCAAAACTTTGAACAAAAGCGTTAATGACCTTAAACTGTCTTTATCATGGTGTCCTTAGAAAGCAAAATACAAACACAACTACAAAAAAAAGGGTTTTATAAAATCCAATCAATGCTAACCGTGTTTTAGTGTAGCAATACTTCATCGTAAACTGAACGCATTGAGGTAAATAGCGGTTAGGTCTCACTTCTTACTTGTAACAATAACAAGAATTGTGGTCAAACATGTTTATTATTGCTATAGAAGTAGGTAAGTGAAATTTATTATTAAAGTAAGATATTTAGTATTTATTTGTAATAGTACACTTCTTCGTTGATAAATCTTTTATTTCTATAATTGTTACAAACAAATCTATAAAATTAGGCAAATATTCGATAAATTAGCTAGCTTTACTAAGTTGACCTCACAGACGCATACCTCTTTGTTGTATATACAGGCATTTCATACCAGAATTGCATTTTATGAGGTGGAGTCATATCATCCAGTGCTTTGATGATAGAGTTTTTCCTATGCAGGGGTGTTATTTTTTCAAAAACAACGGACGGTTGGACGGACTAGCGAAATCGCAGCGGCGAGTTAAACTAATCCCGTCAGAGTGAACAAAACACATTTTAGCGCGTGCATTTTCAATTAAGCCGCCTTATACGTTCGATCCATCGGCAGAAATCATGCTGATAAATTGAAAATTGAAAACCTTTCTCAAACTAAAACAGGTATCCAGGTATTGACGATAAAATTAAATAATGAAGAATACAAGCTATCTGGATCATCCCGGGTACACGGCATTAACTTAATTGTTTGGTGGCCTAAGCATTAAACAAGTGCAATCGATTTTTAGAAACTGGCCTCAGTATAAAATCTCGAAGAGAATTGACAGTGTTCCCTTAAAATCGACCGCAGTGGTCCGAACTTAACATATTAACTAATAGATTTCTGAAAAGGGTCAAAATGACTAAATATATTATCAATACACGTTGCACTAGTTGCTGCGACTCTGGTAGGTTCATAAATCAGATTTACTAAATTAAAGGATCTAAAAGCGATCGGCAAGCTAATAGACATGGGCGATTTTTCGAGTAAATTAGCATTATAATCTCCACACACAAATATACACTTCTTGCTTTTAAAACACAACTAAGAACATTTCCTAAAACGCTCTCAAATACGAGTAGTTTGTAATCCGCTGAAGGGGGTCTTTATACGCAAACAATAATAAAATGCTCCATTTCAATACACGCGATTTCAATGTGACGTTCAATGGACTTCATAACAATATCCTTACGCTCCTTGCGTTTAATGTAATTTTTGGCAATTATTAAGAATCCCCCCGCCTGCAAGATTGCCTAGCAAACATGCTAACTATGTTGTGATTATTAAAATTAAACATGCACTCATAACCTTTAAGCCAATGCTCAGTAACTCGTAAAACGTGTATATTAGTACTGTCAATAAATAAACCAATTTCAAGTTCCTTACTAGAAAACCTCTGTATATTATGACGAATAATATTTATTACATTACAACCAAATTTATTTGTAATGCTCGTCGACTTACGGGCAGGCACGGGGCCGGCGCGGTGGTCGCCGCGGACGACGGCAGCCGCGGCCGTTGTCGAAGCTGTCAGTTTAAATCAACTGGCAGCTCCGGCGCAGAGCCGGTGCTAATAAAACAGCGCAGGCTCCGTCCTACAGTTATCGCTCGCTATGCCAGTCATAACGGGGTCTAATATGTGATGTATCTTGGTTACAGATCAGGGTAGTGATTCTCTCATTAACGACGGTCGGACGGACGAACGAGTGAATGTCCAAGCGGTGAGTTTAAGTAGTCCCGTCAGTGCGTACAAAACATATTTTAGCGCGTGCACTTTCAATTTAGCAGCATGACTTTTGCCGATGGATCGAACGTATAAGGCTGCTTAATTGAAAATGCACGCGCTAAAATGTGTTTTGTTCGCTCTGACGGGACTACTTAAACTTGCCGCTTGCGCGCTGCGATTTCGCTCGTCCATCCAACCGTCCGTTGTTTTTGAAAGAATAACACCCAAGCAATAAACATAAACAGTTATAATTATAACACAGGGCTTTTCCCGGACAGAATCAGGTAGTCAGATTCTAAATGTAGCCACGTCAATCACGGGGGTACTTAAAACGAAACAAAGAACCACATAGAATGACAATAGTAGTACAACAATAGTAATAGCTTTTAAAAAATATATTTATTTTCTACTTCAAATTTACATTAAATACGTCTTAGTGAAAAAAATTATGTTAAGACACGTATTTTCTGGCTGTATTTTTTTATAATGAGTCCAAATTCGATGGGTCTACGTTAAGTACAACGGAGCTTATGTGGCCGTCGTCGTCCGGCTCTAGACCAGCGTCGCTATTGCCTAACGCACTCGTAATCTCAATTGGCTTCGAAGCGGAACAATTGTTTTCATATTGTATGCAGAAAAGCCTTCGGTTTTTAAAATGAAAACAATTGCGATTGCCCCTCTGTTCCAAGATACCCTATTACTGTATTATCATCAAAATCTCATAAGTATACCAAATTCCAGCTCAATCGAACACTGGGAACTGGTTCAAAACTTGTTTACAAGATTTTAAGCTAAGTAAACATACATACCTAACTTCATATATAGTAATGTGAAGTTAAATAATCTAACAAATAAACTTTATAAGCAAACTAACAACAAATGTAATAAAACTTATTATTTTAATACAAATTGCTGGCTAAAACTCTTACCATGCCTTCGAAGTCGGCGCGCGGTTGACCCTTTGAGTCGCTGAAGTTTGCCGTTTTTTAGCATTGTAATGCCACTTAACCGTTTTATAGTGTTGCATCCATTGATTGTTTTTAATGGATTGTCTAAACTTGAAAACGGTGACTGTCTTTAAGCGTTGTAAATGTTTTTTACACCTATGTGTTCTACTACGACGCAACAGTTAAGAACCTTTAACGATGTTTTAGAGAATTAGCATTTAGATAACGGTTTTTTTAAATTGTACCCCCTGACGAAGCTTGCATAAAATAAATTGGTAAATCACAGCTAGAGTAGGATAACTGTTTTAAAGTGAAGTTCGTTGCAGTAACCGTGTTTTAAGATTGCACTGAGAATCATTTGTAGCTGTTATCAACACAGTTATTTGCCTTTAAACGTGCTTTAGTGTCGTGACGTAACTTAACCGTTTTTAAGTATTGAAAGATCCAAAAAAACCTTTACTTAGCCGGGTACGGGGTCCCCATATATCTGAATCTATAAATGATAAAAAATATTGGCCTACAGTAGTCAATAGAGAAAAAAAATCTCTTTCGCGCTATATATAAAACTCAAAATTGACAAAATGCTACTTAACGGCCTTTTAGTGATCGGACGGCAGTTGGTTCCGTATATTATTTTGTACATCACATTTTTAAGGAAGACTAAATAAAACGGTAAAAATATGATTGTACTTAGGATTTGTATTTCGTTTTTAAAAGTTGTTACAATTGTATATAGATACCTGGACCTTTTATTTTTTAGGGATTTAAAATCTTAGTGCAGACGCGTCCATACAAAATTTTACGACTTTGTATGAACGGCAAAACATTTTTTTCTCAAATCCTTATAAAATGAAAGATTCATTTTTAACATTGATAAATTGTACATACATTTTAAACCTTTGTTTATTAGTTAACGATAGTTTAAATATTCAGATCTTTTTGATTGGTTGTCAAAATTGAAAAGTTATATTTATAGGCCACGACTATAAAGGTAATAAACGAATATAAACTAGAATAATTTATAATTAAATACATAAATAAATATAATATACCCAAGTATGAAAAGGAAATGATTTATGATCACTACATATGCAGTAAACACGGAAATTTCTTACTGATGAGTAAATTTCTCAACTTTATCAAAGAAATCTTTACTTACGGTACCCTAAATGTGATAAATTTAATAGAAGACTAAAATGTCACTCGGTAATAGACACTTCTTTAGGAACCTATTACCGACCCAAACAAATATTGAATGGGTCGGTAATAGACTCCCATACATTCTATTACCGAGGGTTATCTGATCATACCATCGGTAATAGACTCAATACGGAGTGTTTGAAAAATCTAATTCCGACCCATAAAAACAAACGGATACAGTTTTATTTTCATTACAAATCAAAAGTATATAATACAACCTTGGTATAAAACCAACATTTCATAACTGGTATGTAAATACACGATTTTATCTCAATATTTAAACCACTTGACAATTTAAGGTTCCCATACAAACTACAAATTCAGTACTGAAGTTTTCGTTAAAAAATAAGGGTTTGTTGAATACTTTCCATACCACGGAAATAGTTCTTTGAAAGCGTGAATAGATCAAGATTGCAATAACCGTAAGAGAGTATGTATAACCGATCGCATTTACCAAAAATAAAGTATAAATAACCCAAATCAAAAAAAACTATTACCGGTGTATACCACGGTATTAGTATCCACAGCAAAAAATGGCGTCTATTACCGCTGTATTTTATTTTCCATTTTAAACATATTTACAGGCCAAAAAATTTATAAAAAACACTCGTAAGTTGTGCAGAAAACAATAAACAACCATTTAAATACCATAACATTAGTTCAATTGTCATAAATATTACGTAAAACACTAAATAAGATTCGAGTTCACTTACGTGTGGCGTCACGCGTTAGTATGGCACGACCTCTTTCTGCGCTGCCGTCGCGGAAACTGACGAATTGCAAGCACTTTGTTTTATTCACACACACTAGCGCTAACAGGTCCGTAAGTCAACTAAATAAGCTTCGTTCGTGTAAAATTTGTTTTTTAGAAAATCGATCGGTTTGTTTATAAAAAGCGTATTTAAAAATACCGCGGTGATGGACGCCGATTTTGATACCCCCGGTAATAGGCGCCGTTACCTTAGTCGCTATTCTGTCTTCCATATTTTAATAATTGTGTGACTTATTGTATTGATATTAATTTATAGCACGTAAAACATGGTTTATTTTTATGTCAATAAATATGCAGTTCATTAACCAAGGTGCTTAACTTGTATTGATGATATAACTGTCATTTTGTCCATGACCTGTATGTCGTTCACCTGTCTAAAAAAAACAGGTGAACGACGTTTACGGCAGGCGAACGTCAATTATTTAATAACTTATACTGTACACCAAAAATGCTTGTGGCATAAATATTTTATACCCGACTACACGAAGCGGGGTTGTATACCGAGCGTATGTATGTAGGTAAATATGTATGTAACACCCTGTAGCCTATACGGTTCACCGGATTTCAACATATGAGATGCCGTTACGGTTGAAAGGTAAATAAGGTGTGTTATTTTATATAAATCTTTTAGATAAGGAAAAAACCGAATTAAACATATTCAAATTAAGCACTTGTTGTCAATTTAATGTCGTTTTTATTTAACAATTTACTTAACTGCACCCATTGTCGTTAACCTGCTAACAGTTTTACTTTATTTGTACGTATTTGTCGCCAACCTGCCCCTATTGTCGATAACCTGGTTACAAATAGTCATTCACCTGCTTACCGCATAGTTCAAATACCTGTATCTTCTAAAAAAATTAAATAAATCACTTCCCTCCACGTGATATCGATTACTCGATTTTATTTCTACCGATCTTAATTAAAAAAAACAGCAAAATCGGAAACTTTCTGAAAAATGTAAAATTAATTCATCGGTGCCACTTTTTTGAGAACGACCCATTTGTATGATTATCAATAGTGTGTTGTCGTCTATACGAACATGGATTTTAACTAACAATAGTGTTAAGTACAGCGTCAACGATTTTATAATAAAAACTAGTGACCCGCACTCGCTTCGCTTCGGTTTATGTGAGAATCTAAATATTTAAAAGGAGAAACTGACTAAATGACTGACTGACTTATCAACGCACAGCCTAAACGGCTAAACGTAGGCACTTGAAATTTGGAAGGGACGTAGCTTAGGTACCGTAGAAAGGAAAGAAAGGAATTCCTGAAATTCCCACGGGAACGGGAATTAGCGGGAAAATTATTAACTCAAAAAAAATGTTTTGCCCAACGAAGTGGACATGGGAACAGCTAGTAATATATCCTCGATAAATGGGCTATCTAACACTGAAATAATTTTCAAATCGGACCAGTAGTTCCTGAGATTAGCGCGTTCAAGCAAACAAACAAACAAACAAACTCATCAGCTATATAATATTAGTATAGATATAGCAATTTGCACAATTTTCTCGGACTGCAATGTAAAGCAAATTTTTATTTGACTTTAATTAAAGCCAGACTTACTGCTGCACTCAGAGACGTCAATTAAATTTAATGCTTGATTAAAGTAGCTGCTGAATTCAAATATTGCGGGTAGTAGGACCTTGTGCAGGGTCCGTCCGGATCGCTACCACCATCTCATCCATTAACCTACCGCCAAACAGCAGTGTTCGCATTGTTGTGTTCCGGTTTGGGGATAAGACAGCCGGTGAAATGACTAGCATAGAGGCATTCCATCTTAGTCCTCAGGGTTGGCAACGCATTGCAGTCTTGTGAATGCGAATGTCTATGGGTCACAGTTTCCACTTACCATCAGGTGGCCTGTGTGCTCGTTTGTCTTACCTATGCCATAAAAAAAAGGTATTAAGTCCGCCGGACTTTGTGTATTGTGCAAGAACGTTTAAATAAATATCTGTTATCCCCTAAAATAATCTAGTTCCTAAAGTAAAAGCGACACTCAACCTTTACCTGACACCACTACACCCACAGAATTTTATTAGTTTTCTCTTTCATCCTCACATATCAAACCAAATCCTTATTGAAAGGCGACCACGAGATGTACAACGATGGCACCTGCTGCGTCGATCGGTCTAATCAAGACTAACGGCCCCAGACGAATAAATACACTAGCTTCTCGGAATAACCGTAAAAAGACCGGTATACAGGATGGTTGGTTTGATACATCCATTTTTAACGAGTTTAGTGGAGAATATTGATGTTAACAACACCATGTGCTCAGACCGAAAATTGCTTTCAAAATAAACAAATAAATTGGGAGTTTTTAACAGTTTCCAAAAGTTGTTGTAATTATTATCAAGGAAGATAATTGAGCAATGAGTAACCACCAGTCCAGTACGCTAGTCACACATTTTTAGAAAAAAAAAGGTCATAAAACAAGCTTGAAAATGTATAGACACATAAATAATAATAAAATAATTTTATTTCTGCTAAATGATACATTTTTCACTTATAGCTAACTTTCTGAACTTAAAGCAAGTTACGGACCTAAAGCTAATTATGGTAGAACACTTAAAACTTAAGCTTAAGATAACTTAGCAAATAAGCATGCAGGATTTTGATTAGTTGACATAAATTGTTTAGAATAGTATAATATACACATAAATACATAAAGCCAATTACAAGTTTGGATATTTTGCTGTCAATGATGTCTGTCTATTATGCCACTGTAAAAATAATGAATTCGTTTGTTATCACCCTGTAGAGTATTTGAAACTCGGATGGTCTCCACAGGTAGGAGAACCATCTGGGATTATGGGGAATGCTGTCGGCAAAGTAATGGGTAAATCTGAAACGTACCTTTAGGTACAGTAAAGGAAATAGATTCCTAGACCATTTTAGACTGTTTTTTTGTCTGTTTTACTTTTGTGGAAATAATAACAATAAAAAGGAAGTTTTTACGTATAATAAATTCTGGTTTATGTACGGGTGTTACAGATCCGAAATCTAACATATACTGAAGCAAAGCGATGGTGGGCCACTAGTTTGATATTAAAACAAATAATAGTAAACAAAATGTGTTGAGCTTAATAATAGCATCAACTGTATACTTATTATTTTAAGATTACCTTATGTTTTTCGTAGTTCTTATTATAAAAATATATTTAAAAAAAGTATTTGATGTCAAAATATTTATCATATCCGTTAAAGTTATACAAGTCTGCAAGTTTAAAGTTAATCTGTGTTCGTCTGGGAAACTTAGGAATTATAAAAGTTAGCCGCGAGCCAGCCATGCATATTAATAAGCATAGGAATAAATAATTATAACTTTTGGTATGTACCTTATGATGATACTAACTTCGCGCGTGAATCCGTCCGCGTAGACAGCATATCGTTTTTTATATTTCAGGCAATATCTGTATTTTTACACATTGTTGTTGATTATACAACTTTAAATCATTATTTTGTTTAATTGCAATAAATATTCAAGTTATCCCAAAAAAATCGAATATTCAGATATCGGATATCGAACTATTCATTTTATTCGAATTTTAAAATTGAATGAATATTGCAAACCCTAATCTTATCCTTTAAGGCGGACTTGCGCGGACCAGAGTTAGCCCTTAACCCAGAGTTAAGCGTCTACTTTTGTACGTGGTTTGCCGCCTAACCTCGGGTTAAGACGCTAACTCTGGTCCACGCAAGTGGGCGTTAGTGTCTTAACCCAGGGTTAAACTTTTCGTGCAAGTGGCCCTGATACTTTTTTATGTACAGATTGGACTAACGTAATTATGTCCATTGTGTCGTAGAAATGATGTTACGCCCTTTTAGAATAAGTACATCTTAATAAATTAATAATAAAATAATTATTCATTTTTGAGAAAATTTAAAACTATTAGTGTCGTCCTCCTTCCAACTAGTATCTATAAGACGAATAAAATTAAAGTCTTGAAAATATGAAATCTTGTCAATTACCCTTTCAGCTTAACGGGAAAAGGTGGCCACTTTTTTCCGTTAAGTTGATAACTCGAAGGTGAATTTTTATTAAACTATGTGATATACCCTATAAGTTGTATTTTCATTTGTGTTACAAAAACCTACCGACCAATTTCAAGAAAATACTTTAGTTTATTATAAAACACAATAATAGTAATGAGGGCGCCACTGGACATCCAGCGTTCGCTCGGCGCGGTCTTAATTTCACCGATTTTCTTTTCCCCACACGGCAAATTACTAGCATAGAGGCACTCCATCCTAGTCCTTTGGGTTGTCAAAGCATTTTCGACCTTAGGATTGCAGCCACTACCAACCCTGCTTACAACGATTTAAAAGTTGTGACTTGAGTTTTTTTTTATATTAATTTCGGATGCGTTTTGTTTGCACATTGACTTACTTGGACTGTCAGACCATTTTATCCGTTTTTACAACAAGAATGAAGGTTGTTGAATGCTGATATTTACGAATTAAAATAAAGTTGTTAGACTGTATTTAGTGGTTTTTACTCGATGCAAAACATTAATTGTGATGTTAAAAATTCAGCAGTATTAACGTTTTACGTTTTGTTAGCTGTAAAATATCACTTAAGCTGCCTTCAAATGTCAAAACTCTTCACATATGGATAAAAAGCGATTTTCTCAATAGATAGATAACAAACAAACAAAAAGGGCTTTCCGATCCCACCAATATTATAAACGCGAAAGTTTGTGCGTGAGTGTTTTTTTTTTTTATTGCATCGAGTAGACAAACGAGCACACAGGCCACCTGATGGTAAGTGGAAACTGTGACCCATAGACATTCGCAATCACAAGACTGCAATGCAATCCTAAGACTGCAAATGCGTTGCCAACCCTGAGGCTAAGATGGAATGCCTCTATGCTAGTCATTTCACCGGCTGTCTTATCCCCAAACCGGAACACAACAATTCGAACACAATGCAATGTGTGTGTTTGTTACTCCTTCACGCTGCAACGGCTGGACGAATTAGGATGAAATTTGGAATGGATATAGCTTATACACTGGAATAACACATAGGCTACTTTTTACCCCGGAAAAATTAAAAGTTCTCGAGGGACTAACGATAATCGAAATCTACGCGGACGAAGTCGCGGGCAGAAGCTAGTATTTTATAAACTTTGATCCCCGTCATCACTAGCTGCAATGTTAATTCTATCTACTAAACAAACAAGCTACTTAATCCCAGTAGCTTGATAGCCGCGTCATGTAACGTATTGACAGCCAGTTAATGTAGTTATCAGTAACTTGTTTGTTCGCTATCGGGGATGACTGTATCTTGACACATCCGACACGTGGGCGCTCTAGTTATGTAGGCGTTGTACACACAGGCCGCATAGCGTTGTAAGATGTGGAACTCAATAGTTTTACGACAAACATAATCACGAATCAACTTACCGTTATTACGCCGTTATTTTATTGGTACGAATTTGGGTCTGTCGGGATTGCTACCTACCTTTTTACCAATTTTTAAAATTACCGTAAACTACCTTTTTACCAAATTTCGCATCGATTCTGTTGAGGAGTCTTTTGTCCAATATTTTTTTGGTCAACTGTATTATTTCCCAAATTTTCATTTACCAAAAAACATTTTGTATCATTTTTGTTTAATTTCGGGCCGTTACACTACAGAATATCACATTCGCAAAAAAATAATACTCGCAAAACATCATAATACGCATAACATCATACTCGCAAAACACGATATTCGCACAACATGACATTTACAAATAGTCGGGTATTGTTATAAAATCGTAGGTAGGTCTAGGTTATGTAAGATTTATATATAATAGGCCCGGGGGGCCAAACCATCCAGAAATAGGAGCTCCTCCTAATAATAGTTATGTTTTGATAATGTAATATCAAATAAATCTTTCTCTTATTTCCAATTTCGATATAAAATAAAATGTCATGACCTAACGCTGCAATTCGAATATAACTCGGCTATAACATTTTTGAACTTCATGTCACGTGATATTGCTTCAAATACTTTCAATGCGTGAGAGTTAGGTATGTGTTAATATCTTGAAGTATGACGAGGAAATAAGGAAATTCTGAGCTTATTATGAGATCGTTCGCGACTGCTGGGTTAGGGGGCGTACACACTAGTCGAATCACGTCATCATCACTCTCCTGCCCTTATCCCAACTTATTTGCGGTCGGCGCAACATGTTTTTTCCTTCCATACTTCTCTATTAGTCGTCATCTTGGTAGTCACTTCCTTTCTAGCCATATCATCTTTTATTGACGAAACACGTGTCCGAAAATAAGATTAGATTTGACTTCCTTATCAGACCAGCTTTTAACTTCTAATTCCCATAATATTCCAATGCCATCGGGTTCATATAGTGTTCAGAACTCGTTAAAAATTGACAGAATTATCGACAAGTTTTTAAAGTTGTAGGTAATTCCGGAAACCACATTTTGCACAAATAGGCTATGATGTTTACCAGCGTATTAGTGACAGGTTGCAAGCACATCGCCTAACAGTACTATACGCCTTTATTCCCTTAGTCGTCGCGTCGTCTAAACGAATTATAAAGTCAAAGTCAAAGTCAAATACATTCATTTCCTTAAAATGTGGTACAGATGATGGTTGTCAATGCATGTGTTAGTCCCACACATTTTACCAATAGATGGCATGCAAAATAACCAACAGAAATAAAAGTTGTTTTATAAAACCTAAAAACACTAAGAAACATGTCAGTGATTCCCTGTTAAAACAATGTAAATATAATACGATTTAAATTTTAAATAATTATGTGTCAGCATTTTAACAGAGAAGTTGCATTAATTTAATCTAACTAGTAAATCTTAAATCATGCATGTCTATATTTAAAATAGTCAAAATATTCATCAATAAAATAAAAACACTCTTATAATAACCAATTTTTCAGTTTCTTTTTAATCAACTTACGGTAAAAAGTCATAAACGACTTCGGCTAACTTTTTTTGTAAGACTGGATCATGTGCACTGTCCCTTATATTATAAATTGTATATAGGATGTAAGTTTAACATTAAAAGCATTTCTATTACTTCAATATCGTGCATCATACTCTGAATCCAACCGGTTTTCCTTGATTTATATTTACATATTTCACGCGACTCCAACGCGTTTTAGACGCAAATAGAAGCAGAGATATTGGTAAAAAGATAAAAGATATTTATTCAGTAAGTAGGCCGCACGGGCACTTTTACATGTCAAGAATCTACCAGCGCTTCCCAAGAGGACACACTGCTGAGAAGAAACGCCGCAAGAAACTCAGCAGTCAGTCATTTTTTAAACATATTACAATGGTAGATACTACTTAATCTAGCATTATATAAAGCAATAAATATTAAATTCAATATAATATTAAATAACATGCGTAGATCAGCAGGAAAACATGCCAAAAATGTTATGTGAGAGATAAAGGAAGAAATAGGAGAAAAATAAATAAATAGGTATTTCATTAATACCTTAGGGGGGTTGTGGGAAGACGCTTAAATGGCATAACTTTAAAAAAATTGGAACGGGGCCTCTATTCTAGGCGGTAAAAACCATATTATTGTCTTTGACTGGGCCGGTATTCTAGGTGAATGAATGTATGAATGAATGAATGAATGAATGAATGAATGAATAAATTAATTAATTAATTAATTAATTAATTAATTAATTAATGAATTAATTAATTAATTAATTAATTAATTAATTAATTAATGAATTAATTAATTAATTAATGGATGAATGAATGAACTAATTAATGAATGAATTAATTAATTAATGGATGAATGAATGGATGGATGGATGGATGGATGGATGAATGGGTGGATGGATGGATGGATGGATGGATGGATGGATGGATGGGTGGGTGGGTGGATGAATGAATGAATGAATGAATGATATTTATTTTCCCAAGGAAGTCACAGTGAAAACGATATCGTATTTGACCAGTTAAGGAATTGTATTTAACTCGGCCGCCAACGTTGACAACATTCTTTGTTTTTTAATCAAACGTCGATAACAGATCAAAGACGATTATGTTTTTTTAGTTCCTAGAATCTCGGCCCTGACCTAGTTTTTCTAACGAAGGCAAATTAGTTTCGACATTTCAACAGATTAGCTAAACAACCATCTACCACAGATAAGTATAACTTTTGACACATGATTCAAATTTGATCTAGCGGTTTCTTTATAAAACCCAACTTCAATAGTAGCCTTTATACCGAACTCACTGACGGCTCATAAGCCTCTGTGACTTTTGTAGTAGGTATTACTTTATTTAAAACTTTTCTCTCACTTCTAAAAAAAATTTGGCTAAAGTAACTATAGAAGTGTTCCGAAACAGAAACATTCACGCCTCTTTTTTAAGTCAGTAAGTCTTTGTAAATAAGTTCATATTGCTTGTAACTTGTAACATTGTAACGTTATAACAAACAAGCTATTTCTTATAACGACCTAACCTCGGTAGACGTAACAGTATTTAACCGGAGCCAGAACAAATAGAACACCGTTCCGTAGATAAAAAAGCGTCCGGAAATACCGCAATATCTCATACATTCTTAATATAGGCATGTATTCGGAAATATCGTTCATATTCATGATTTTAATAAAAATGTTAACGCCCCTCGACTACGAATCACCGCACAAGCAGGGGTTGATTCTATAGATCAAAACACTTTGGAATTCGTCGACGAGTAGGTAAGTAATACATCTACACTACACTAATATTATAAAGAAACTGCATATAATTTGACATGTAATGTAATTTATACTGTGTTATATTGAGTAATAAAATCTGAATCTGAATCTGTATTTTTGTATTTTTGTGTGCGTATACTAGGTGACACGTAAGACGTAATACAAAATGTTATTTTCCGAATCTACTCATGATTACGATCAACTATTAATATGGGACCAACTTCGAAAACGTAAACATAAAATCGACGTCTCCATACAAATTGTGAAACCAGCTGATTGCTTTTAGTATGGGAGATTCAATTTTTTTCTACCGATTTCGATATTAGTCCCATAGTAAAAATTGATCGTACTCATGAGAAGATCCAGAAAATAAAATTTTGTATTACGTCTTAGATGTCACCCTGTATAGTGTAGCATAATATAGCTAATTATAGATATCGTTATGTGGTTACAGAATTATCAACAAGTTTTTAGAGTTGTTGGTAATTCTGTGTAGCTCTGCCTACCCCACTCTGGGAATGCGTGAGTTTATGTATGTATGTATAGATATCGTTATTATAAAATGGCATTTTTGAAGCTCTGCTCAACACCCTCTACCCTTCAAAAGACGTCAATTTACCCGCCGATAAATTGTCCTGTCATTAAGGGCCCTAATCACCCACTTTTGTTCTTAACCCTGCCGTCGCTCTTTGTAATTTGTCTAGCAAATTGGATTTCATAAACAAAATTAGACCTTTTTGACCAGCGGTGTTATTATAGTGGTAATTTGTTAACATTGTCACTTTGTATGCTCGTGGCTTAAATTGGATGATGGTTTTAGAACAAGCAAAAAATCAACTTTATACCTTCTTTCATATTTTAGAAAAGGTGACAGTGATCTTACTCTGTAAACGCTCCCTCCATCGTTGGCTATCATATTCGCAAAACATGATAGGTATGCTGAAAAATATCACAATAGCAAAACATCATATGGCGTGTCCCAGAAGTAAAGAGACAAAATTAGGTTAGAAACATTTAATATAAGGAATGCAATAAAATCAAGGTTTATTGGTTCGTAATAACCTACCTACCTTAGGTACCTTAGGTTAGGTATCGAACTTTTTGACTGTAAAACCATATTTATGTCTACTTTTGTCTTTGTCTTTAAATCAATGACAATTGATAAGGCACCAATCACAAATGACATTTGGAGCTGTCAAAACGCCGCCATAGCGCGCACGTCGCGCGCAATCCTAAATTTAAGGTAAATATTATGTCCCATTTAACCAAAGAATAATGTTGAAGAAAAACATTTTTTTTTTGACATTAATTCTTCTCTTGCTTATAAGCAATAGCATGGCTTTAGAAAAACGCGTCATTACCACTTTAAAATACTCTCCGAACCATGTGAAGCCCGTGATAGTCAACGGAAAACAAGCTTACAAAGGAGAAGTAAACTTTATGATATCTTTGAAAATTCGTTCCCACCCAGATGAAAATGAATGGGAGGCCCTCTGTGGTGGAAGCATCATCGGTAAAAACCGGGTTCTGACGGCAGCCCATTGCTTCGAAGACAACAATTTCTACTTTGAAAAGCATCCAGAAGATGTAAGAGCAGTCGCTGGTAACATGCATAATGTTGTAGAACACGATGGTTCCACGGGAACAAGGGACGGATCCCAATGGAGAAAAATTCGCAGAGTAGTCATTCATCACCGATTCAACTATCCGTTGAACGATATAGCACTGGTACATGTCGACAAGGACTTCGGTTTCAATATGGATGTGGCATCTATACGGTATGCGAGAATAACAACGGACTATCCTTTGACTTGTAAATCGGCTGGGTTTGGATTGTTAAGTCACACGGGACAGCGGGCGCGTCCATCTCCTGTGCTAATGGTAGCAAATATAGAACCGATGATGATGAGACAGTGTGACGACTTATGGGGAATGGACATGAAGAAATTTATTTGCTCGCATTCAGCAGTAACTGACGTTGCTAGTGGTGATTCCGGAGGACCAATGTCTTGTAAGGGGACCGCGGATTCAAAGAATGCACAAGAACCAGTTTTGGTAGGAGTGGTCAGCGGAAAGAATTTTGATCTGACGACGCTTTTTACGCGAGTATCTGCCTATAAAAACTGGATCGATCATGAAAGTTATGACTATGGCTATCGATTAAAATGTAATAGTTTTCTCGTCGCAATTATACAGCTGGTGTTTATATATGTTTCGTTTATATTTGTCTAGATAGGGTTTTTATTTAACAACAAAACAATTTAGCTTTGTGCTCTCTTTAGCACTGTGTTAGATAATTGTGCTGTGCCAAAGATTTATGAGTTGATAGAAGACCGTTTCAAATAAAAGTAGACAAAGCCAAGACCTCTTCAAACAAACTATAGTGTTTGACCATCATAGTTCTGGTAGTGTAGGTAGTTGTTAAGTTAATAGAGTTGTCAAGTCCGTCCGTCTGTCTGTCAAGGCCCTTTTTCTTAGGGACGCGAGGAGGTATCAAGCTGAAATTTATATTAAATACCGTAAAATGGTGCTACTTTGCTCCAAAATTTGCTCCAATTTTCGAAATCATTTTTTTTTTTTTAAATCATTATACTATGGTATGTTGATTTATGTGTCTTTGTAAAGAAGAACATCCCCATTATCATGTTGTAATACTTAAATGACATCGAAATATTGATTTGATATCAATATATAAACTTTAATTTAGGAGCAATGTTACCCAGTGTTTGGGTAACTTTGCTCCAGAATAAAATTTGCTTTAAAACTTCTATTTGAAAGCGTTTGGTGCAGTTTTACATTGTCATGAGTCAAAGTATGCTCCAGTAACAATCGTGTAAGCCTGGGTTTGAGTAGGTTTGGGGCAAAGTAAGTAATGAGTTAAGTGTTAGAGACTAAAATATATTTTGTTTTACTTAAAGTTTTTTATTTTTAATATAATTACAATATTGTTCAATCTTAGTATTTCTTCACCTAGACAATAAACAAAAGAAAATAAAAGTCTTCTGAAAAAGGGTACGTACCTAGGTAGGTAGGTACCTAAAACCCTGTTAATCACTACACCTAAGCAATATTTAACAAAAAATAAAAATAATCGTCTGAAAGGGTATCATTAACCCTGTTAACATTATAGGACATAAATAGTCTCATGCTGTAATGTTATCATGTACCTTATCCCTAAATTTGGTTTAGTTCTGGAAGTGCAAAAAAATCTCGTCAACCATTTTTTTTTTGGTAAATTTATGGACTCTAAACTTTCATTCCAATGACAATGGATTTCGTTTTTCGTTTTTGTCCACTTTCAACCTTTTTTAAGAAAGATATGTAACTATGGTTCTGGATCAAAGTTACCCCAACATGTGGAGCAAAGTAGGTACGTATTTTTTTTTTAATGTTTAAGCCTTGAAAGAGCTAGAAACTACTAGAAATATTGTATATATGGAATAGCTGATTATATACAGGATCACATCAGAACATACTAACCGTGATTCGATGAACAATTGCTTAGATGTAAATGACTTTTTCCCATACTAAATTATTAGTAAATCTTCTTGTTGGCACTGTGCGACGCCGGACAGGAAATGGAAACGGCGAAGCGAACGATTCACATTCATTTTTACCTCATAATTTGCAAATGTATCGAATGCTTTTGGCAATTTTGAAGAATTGACCAAAGACTTCGACTTGCCGGGCAATGAAACTAAATACAGAAGTGGAGCAAAGTTACCCAGTAAGGAGCAAAGTAGGCACATTTT
This sequence comes from Acleris laterana, assembly GCA_963966035.1. Lineage (NCBI taxonomy): Eukaryota > Metazoa > Arthropoda > Insecta > Lepidoptera > Tortricidae > Acleris > Acleris laterana. The sequence goes on along the minus strand of OZ014459.1, from coordinate 1,647,663 downwards.
ACGGTACTCAGGTCTACTGTCGCTTAGAGCTGTGAAAAAATCAAACTTCTATGTAAACGCAATCAAAAGAAACAGCAATTAAAGCCCCTTTTTAGGGTTCCGTAGTCAAACTAGGAACCCTTATAGTTTCGCCATGTCCGTCCGTCCGTCCGTCCGTCCCCAGTCTAGCTCAGAGACTCATAGTACTAGAAAGCTGTAATTTGGCATGAATGTACATACACTCGGCGTCAAAAAAATCGCACCTCGTTGAAAATCAGATTCAAGCAAATCTAGCCCTTAGTAAAATTATCCCATCTCGTAAATATTAGTATCAATCGAAAGCACGTTTAATGTGTTTTAAATTAACAATATTTAATTTAAAGAAAAAAAAAGTGTTTTCGCAAACTGAGAGTTTCGAAAAAAAAGTGCCAAATTACGCGTTTGAATGGTCGCGAGTTGTGCCGTGTTCCAGGTGTATAAAAAGTCTGGTAAAGGTCAAATGTCAATCATTCGCTATCCAGACGTTAAAGAGAACACATCTAAGGAGCTGAAGCAAAAAAACTACCCTCAAAAATGGAAACCACTGCTGCTGAATCAACCCAGGTGGTCGCACTGCTCCAAGCAATGTGATGTCGCTCGGCAACTGAATTTAAGCCGGTTTGCTGTCCGCCGAGTGTACCTGCGGTTCCAGGAGACTGGAAACTTCATTAGGAGGCATGGAGCTGGCCGCTGACGCTGCACATCTGAAAGAGACGACCGCTTTATTGTGTCGTCGTCTCTACGCAATCGCTTCTCCAATGCTGTTGAGGTGCAATAGCGTCTCCGAGAAGCTCGGACGACCTCTGTTAGCACCTCCACCATTAGGAGAAGGTTGCGGGAGAAGAAGATTGTGGCCCGCAGGGCTGCTACAGGTCCCCAACTGACCGCACAGCATCGCAGAGACTGCCTGCAGTTTGCTCGTGCTCACGTCGATTGGACATTCGACCAGTGGAGGCAGGTTCTCTTCTCCGATGAGACGAGGGTCTGCCTCTACTGCAACGACAGGCGTAGAAGAGTCTACAGAAGGTCGGGAGAACGATTTGCTCAAGCCTGCATTGAAGAAACGGTGGCCTACGGAGGTGGTTCGTGCATGTTCTGGGGCGGTATGTCCACAGATGGCAAGACCGACCTTCTGTGCGTCTCCCGGACGGGGGGTACTCGCTGGCAGGGGTCTCTCACTGCTCACCGGGACGTCACGGAGATCCTGGAAGAGCATGTGGTCCCATATGCGGGTTTTGTCGGCACTGGATTCACTTTAATGCACGACAACGCCCGCAACCACACTGCATTGCTCGTTCGTGATTACCTGGGAGAGGTTGGGATCCCTGTTATGCAGTGGCCAGCGAGAAGTCCCGACTTGAGCCCAATCGAACACCTTTGGGATGAGCTGAAGCGACGTGTTCGGTCACGTGATGCCATCCCTACCACTCTCCAAGACCTCCAGGACGCCGTGATTGAAGAATGGAACCTCATTCCTCAGTCGGACGTAGTGAACTTGGTTCGGTCAATGAAAGACCGCATGGAAGCAGTAATTAGGGCAAGGGGGGGTAACACTAGGTTTTAGGTTACTTTTAAGTGTCTTTTTTGTTTGTTTGTTAACCATTTCATTGATGTTAATTTACAATTTAATAAACATTTTTCTTGTCCTCGCATTAAACTTCTTTTTTTTTAAACCTGGTTACAATAATTATATTTTTTTTAGCTTTTTTAAAAAGTATATTTTATTACCTTTCAAATAATACCTAACAGTCATACCTTTACCCTTGATTAAATAGGGTATAATGTCGGTTGAACATATTTTTCCCGAAGGTGCGATTTTTTTGACGCCGAGTGTATTAGTCACGCCAACAAAGTGGTAAAATAAAATTTTGAAAAATATTTTTTTTTAATGCACCTTCCCTACACGTAACGTGGGGATGTCTTTTTTTTTTCTTGCCTACCCCATAGTGTGGGGTGTCGTTGGATAGGTCTTTCAAAAATATTGCGGGTTTATGTAAACAATTTTTCGATTAAGGGATCCGTTTATGAAATATTAAGCTTTAAAGCGCTATTTTTTGTTAGAGTCAAGTGTCCCCCCCCCCCCCCCTACAGCCAAAACTACAAGTACTAAAAATCTGAAAAAAATCTTCAACGAAAGCGCATATAACGAATTTTAAAGGAAAACTATCACGGCTAAGTAGACATGATTAGTTCCTGAGATACAGGCGATTAACGGGTTTATACCTACTAAAAATCATCTAAGACAGCGCCAAATAACTTTAAATAGAAAATTGTTTCATACATGTTGATTTTTGAGATAGTTTTTTGTGTTTGTCGTTACGGCTTCGGAACCCTACACTGAGCATGGTCCGACATGCTCTTGCCCGGTTTTTTTTAAACTCGCCACTACTCGCAAGGGAATCAAAACCGAAAGGGTACTTCCAGTCGACCTAGAATCTTGAAATTTGGCATGAAGTAATGTTTTATAGCACATATTAAGGAAAAATTCCGAAAACCTTACTTATTTAGTTACATCACATATTTTCACTCGATTGTCGTGATGGCTGATCTTTTTCTTATTTACCTAAAGGTTTGTACGGAACCTTCGGTGCGCGAGTACGACTCTCACTTGGTCGGTTTTTGTTTTTTATAAGAGATGGAAACAAACGAGCACCAGCAACTGAAGTGTTGTCGGACTGCCGGCCAATTAGGGAAATGAAAACTCTATTCTTTTTCTCTTTCTGGTTGCCGCTGGTGGAAGTCGTAAAAGACGGCTAAGGGAATAAAGGCGTATAGTACTGTTAGGCGATGGGCTTGCAACCTGTCACGAATACGCTGGTAAACATCTTAACCTGTTTGTGCAAAATGTGGTTATAGAATTATCAACAAGTTTTTAGAGTTGTTGTTAATTCTGTAGCTCTGCCTACCCCACTCTGGGAATAAAGGCGTGAAGGTACGTTGTTGATGAAGATTTTCCGGAAGGCACCCTTGTCATACTCGTAACTGGTTGGAAATACCGCCGAAGGGAGTTCGTTCCAGTTTCACTGTACGAGGAACCTGGCATATCGAACCTTTCGCATACTGTAATAGTAAGTAGATAAAAACCTCTGAAATTATGCCAACTAAGTACTACTTCTAGAGCTGATTTAATCTCTTTACCTACCTTCACGGGACCCCTTCGAAACGCCTTTTTTTTTTTCGCATAATCATTTCGCATTACACCCTTTTAACAACCAACATAAAATGGGTCTGCTGAACCACTAACATAACCTAACCCTACGTCATATCTATTATACTAGTTTTGGTCAGTAGTGCGGTTATAGTAGTGTCGTGTGGCAGTCCCCTATCTGTATGTTACGCCGTCACGGCTTGACTACACCAATTTGTATGGAATTTTATATGGAGGTCGTTTTAATCCTTTACCTTACTTTAAGGTACTTGTATTTAAAAAAAATATACTTTTCATTAAAAAGAAGGTAAAACTGTAAAAGAGTTCTACTCAGACGAAACGACGTGCAAAAGGTAATGAAAAGTGAAGCTTAATTTATATTGAAACGATGCGAAAACAGCAATTAGTCCAAGTGCAATTAATGTGAACTATTGTACCTATTCATAAAGGGATCGAGTTTTGCATACAATAATGACCGGAATCGACTTTGACCAGATGGCTGTATTTTTCCATCTCGCCGCTCTGTTTTAACGAGATATTATCTCGATGTTGAAAATAGATATTTTTTACTCTCGTAAACCGCTAATATTGATATCGTTAATGCTATCAGAATACCACCCATAGCGTTACTGAAGCATGAAAATAGTTCTATAATAAGCGTTGCCATGGAAATAAGTTATTTTATAACTATTGTAGCCTTGTTATTACCGTGGTTACACACATTTAACAATGTCGGTAACGGTGTTTGGTGATCAACTGACATTGAATTTTTTATATTACACTAGTCAAAACCAGTTTTTAAACAATTAAAATGTGTAAAAACTCAAAATATTTAATTAGTTACCATAACAAGAGCAAAAGAAATAATAATTAAGAAACGATCAATAAAAAAAATGAAAAAAAAACGACTATCCTGTATGACGTCACATGACGCTTGTTTTTCTGTGGTCGCTGTCATTTTAGAAACCGTCAGAAAATACTACACTAATTACGAAAAAAATTATGTCGTTTTTAAACTTTTAGAAAAAGTTATGTATGGAACGGCTCTTAAGATTTAAATTCAGAATTTGTAAAGTGCCGCTAAAATCGCGTAGCTGTAAAAAAAAACATAAAAAAGCTCCGGGCGCCCCCCCCTAAATCAAGTGTAATTTCCACGAATTTTGAATGTGTTTGAATACTATAAGGGTGAATTGCAAAAATATTGTACATAGTTAAGGGCTTAATTGAGGCAACGTTAACTTTCTTCCATTGTTTTTCCTTTGTGAAAATGTCCAATCTTAAGATATCAAATGCGTTGCCAACCCTGAGGACTAAGATGGTATGCCTCTATGCTAGTCATTTTACCGGTTCTTATCCTAACACAGGAACACAACAATGCGCATGCTGCTGCGCGGCAGGTTAAAGGATAAGATGGTGGTAGCGATCCGGACGGACCTTGCACAAGGTCCTATCATCACTCCTGGTACCCTGCCTTTTGACCAAACCATGGTGTTTGTGCCTAAACCATTACATATTACAAAGATTGCATGGGCTTATTAAATAAGTTAGGTTAGGTAAACTTTTGACCACAAAAATTATAAAATAATGCGGCGGGAAGTATCTCTTTGCGAAATGAGTGTTTGTAAAATGATATACCGTAAAATGTTCCTACTTAGCTCCCCCATGGGTAACTATGCTCCATAGTGACTATTTCGTTTGTTACCTTATAATTTGCTTAAAAGAATCGATGTATACATTAAAATGACCTTCTGCTGGAATTTCTTGCGGCGCTTCTCCGCAATGATGGTCTTGTCCGAAGCGCTGGTAGACTCACCCTATATTACCGACGTGTAAAAGAGCCCTCATGTGGCCTATTTACTGAATAAATATTTTGAATTTTGAGTTACGAAGTAAATGAAAGCAATAGAATGATTTACAATACAGATTACCTCAATATAACCATGGAGCATAATTACCCAGGGGGAAGGAAGGGAGGTTAGTCAAATGATTATTTGGTAAAACATTACTGAACTTCACTAATGGTATTTTTAAAGGGTTTTCGGCTGTAACAATAAAATGAAACACAGAAGGTCGATATAAAATAAAAATATTTATTTACTTCAATAAACAATAAATTGTCTTTTATAAAATACAGCTCGGCATTACATACCTCTTTACATAATTAAGATTAGGAATATTAGGATAACATTTTTTTATGGCTTGACGAAGACCAGCGAGCACACAGGTCACCTGACGGTAACCAAGACTGCAGTCTTAAGACTGCAATCCTAAGACCGCAAATGCGTTGCCAACCCTGAGTGCTTGTTGAAAAAAAACAGATAATTTTTAACCTTCAAAACAAAAGCACTGTCGATGTTAGAGAAATCGTCGGCGAAACTGCAAAACAGCTTAACATTTTTAATGAGGAGCAAAATGAGCCTTTTTCTAAGTACTTTAAGTTCATTTTGCTCTATAATAAAGTTGGTTACGCGATTTTCCAGTATCACCGACGAAATGGTGATTAAAGTAATAGGAATACATGCTCAAGGTCTATAACAAATCCCATTCAAAATTCCATCGTTTAAAAACCTACTTTAGAAGTCCATTACATAAAAAAAACATATCATCCGCTCCCTTTACTTTCTCAACGTCGTATCTGATCGAATAGTTAGATAGGAAAAGCACTCATGTTCCCTGAAGAATAAATACTACTTTCCTATAAAACTATTCGATTAGATAAGAAGTTGAGAAAGTAAATTGACGATATATTACAGGTTATAACAAAACTTTAGCGGTATGTCAAATTTAATAGTCGAAGCAGATTCAATCCTCTCCTGATAGTAATAAGGTTGATGTGCCAATTTTGTTTTAATTCATTACTGACTTGTCCCCTAAGGTAAATGCGCCTATCATGAACAGTGCCCCAATCAGGAACAATCCCAATAAAAGTAATTACATATTATAGAACGCTAATGCCTTACAATTAGATAAGATTATAATACTTCGGACCTACTTCTATGTATTAGAATTAGACCATTTGAAAGTGCTTTTTTGTCCGTTAAAATTGTTATGGTTCATCACGATATGGAGCACTGTCTATGATGAGTGCATTTACCTTACTTCAAAAATCGAAGTTCAAAGTTATATTAGGTCCATTCCTTTCTCTAGATAGTCATGACTAATGAGTGTAATGCTAGGCTTACACGAGCTTAGCAGCTAATGCTTAGTACTTGTCACTTACACTAATAGCCAATGTGTAAACATACCGATTAGTACTTAGTATTAGTGTTTGCGTACAGTGCGAGTGAATAGAATTCGATCTTATTTACTTAGAGACAAGTCAATGCCCCACCGCAAATTACCAGGCATTTGTCGCTTGCTGACCGTGTATAAACAGCTACGACAAGTGCTTAGTGATAAGTTGTTACTCAAATGTCTGATCACTAAATACCTTTCAACTAATTCCAACGTGTAAATGGTTACTTCTCACTTGTCACTATGCAGGTTAGGACTAAGCGATTAGTACTAATGACAAACACTAAGCCCGTGTAAACCTAGCATAAGGCATGAGGCATGAGGCATTCAAAGTTTCGATTTTATCGTTACGTAATAGCCATCCTGTGCTTTATTGGTTCACTGGCGCAGCCGGTACGATCCCGAAAAAGCATGCAACACGCTTTCTCTTAGCGACCGGCGAGAACGGTGAGAATTTACGTAGTGCTTGCTTGTGTGAGGTCAACTTGATGCGATAGTACAGTCACGAGATTTAATTTGGTACCCACCTTAGGTCCAAAGTCAATCTGACCTTCTACAACAATAAGGTTGAGTTTCCTAAAACTTATAAATGACTTGACGTCTCTAATGACATTGACGACTTCAAGCGTATTTTTCTTGAAATGGGTCCCAAATTAACGCTCGTGACCGTACGAAAGCGTTTTACTATACTGTTTATAGTAAGTTTATGCTTTGGAGTTGCTTGGCCATATTATGTTCCTTATTGCTCATTAATTTCGTTTATACCCGCGACGGTAAGGGGTAGGCAGAGCTACAGAATTTAACCCCTAATCTACTAGTACGATTTTTATGCGGTTTTTCCTTACAAGACAATTTATGACAAATTAAATTAATTCATTTAAATAATGATTTTATGTAATGGACTTTAAAACAAATTACATCAATACATTATATTTATACATCTTAATAAGTTAGTGATATCATAAGATGATCTCGAAATTTGCTTAACTAGTTCAACAGCTATTCTATGTTAATATTTTTGACAAATGTGTATAACGTGTGTAACCGTTTCAACGCTAATAACGGATATCCGACTTAATAGATAGTTTGTGAAATGAATTGCTGGCAAAGTAATAATTGAAAGTGGTATTACATTGAGAATTTCACTTAAAAAAAAACAAAAAGCACATAAAAAGTGTGACGACTTTACCAATTTAGCTTTAGTTAGAGAAATTTTAAATTTACTTCGAATAAAATATATTATACCAATAAGGTAAATAATTTACTATGTTTTTAAAAAGACAGGTGTTAGTTACAAAACTTCAATTTGTCTCTGTCTGTATGTGGTACCGTAGCTCCCAAACGGATAGAACGATTTGTATGCAGTTTTTTTTAAAAGAAAGCTAGTTTTATCGAGAGCGTATTTAGCCAGGTATCATGAAAATCGGTTGAGCTTTTTAAGAGATATCCGCTCTGAAAGCAGGGGCCGTCGTCACATTGGGGATTTTTATCAATTTCATAGATATTATCTATCATTAGCGTTGATTTTTTTTAAATAACCGCCTTACTTATATACGTGGGTTAACCGCGGGCTAGCTAAACCATGCTTTGTCCTTATCTGTCATGGTTACATTTAAATTTAATAGATAAGGACGAAGCATGGTTTAGCTACCCAACCAGTTATTCCACATTTATAAGCAGAGCCCGAATTTTTCGCGGCAAAACAAAAGACTGTCGCAATCTAGCTAGTACAGTCAAGGACTTTAATTGTTAGGCCACTATGGAACCCTGTCATAATGACAGCGTCAAACCATATGAAAGAAAATACGCTAAAATGTATGATCAACGTCGCATACGACAGGGTTCCATAGTGGCTTAACAATTAGAGTCCTTGACTGTACTAGAATCATTTTTTGTATCGATATCGAGTATTATTGTATAAAAAAAACTAATGCCGATGTATTTACATTATTTTACAATCATTCGCGACAGTTGTTTTACATATCGCACCTTCAGAACAATAGTGACCTAATTGAGTAATTTTAGAATTTCGATTTGGGTCTCTATAGTAATAAATTTATGACTTGAAATTTGAAAGCTGACATTTTGACTTAGGTCACTGTTGTTCTCATATTTGGTCACATATTATGTGATTCCACCTAGATCTTATCTCCTACTTTATCATATCAAGTAATAAAATAACTTGTCGGGTAACTAAAAGGTAAAACTTTGAATTAAGTGACTATACTAGCTCATTGAAAATAATAGAACCTTCAGAAAACGAGTACTCCTATCACTATCACAAACCAAATAAAATGTCAAGTGCTGCTGTGTGTACTGACGTAGATTTCAAAAAAGAAATTGCATCTGTTTCTATATCATTTTATAAAAACCACACGTATGTATTGTTTTATTAACTTTTTATTTTATTTCGTGGCCCGTTTTTTTTTTCTATTATACAATTATTTATTTTACTAACTAGATTAAGTACGACAGTCTTTTGTTTTGCCGCGAAAAATACGGCCTCTGTTTATAAGTAAGGCGGTAAGTATCTAATCGTCGGTGAAACTGCAAAACCGCGTAAGTAACATTTTAAACGAGGAGCAAAATGCACCTTCTTTCTAAGACGTTAAGGTATATTTTGCTCTACAATAAATTTGTTGGTTACGCGGTTTTGCAGTATCACCGACGTAATGTCGTCTGAAGTTGATAACTTTAATCTTATCATTAAATTTTGGTGTTTCGTTTCTACAAAAACCAGATAAATTATGCAGTTAAATGCTTAAATAAAGTCAAAACTTATATGACAGCAATAAATACATGATAAAATGAAATCAGTCAACATTTTGAAATGAAACTAAACTAGATTTTGGTTAGTTTTGTTCTTAAACAAATTATTAGTAATTTTGAAACTATTTCTACGATTAGAAAGTTACGTAAAGATTAACGAATAAATTTATTCGTATAAAATACTAAACGGAAAGTCTTGATATTCTGGTAGGATTGAAACCTTACGAAGCTATGTTTCCTAGAGAAAAACATTTATTTAACATTCTGCGTGTCTATGTTATAATATAATACAAAATATCTTTAGGCTAACACCTACATCGTAATTCCAAAATTGAGGTTATCGTCTTACATGTATACATCATAAGTACGCAATTACATGAGTCGCTTAACATCAAACTCGTATAAGTCCAAGCAAAAGGACAACGGAATTTGCGTCTTTTTTCAAACACGGTAAATTTAAATTTGCATACCAAATTTCAAGGACATATCCGAGTTTGGTAAGTGACTCATATTTAAAATTTCTCTAAACATGCCTAATATATGGCTTTCGCATTTATAGGAAAACGTAAGGGGAGTTTAAAAAAAAACGGTTTTTTTACATTATTTGGAAAAAACATGGTGATATGTTCCCAAAAATTTATGATAATGTCAATTTCGTAATCTCTTAAATGCTTTTTTGTTATTGTATGGAATGATGGAAACCAATATAGTAAATTTTTTGCCCAAATGTAAGGAAAAAAATCTGTGTTTTTTTTAACTTCCCAGATAGGTAAAGGATTCATCTCCATGAGTGTGTGTAAATAACACTAGTAACTATACGAACTTCCTTATTCATAAACACACTATAAATGTCTACTATAAACGCACTGTATCTGTTATATATCATTTGTTTCTAATTCTATTTTATTTTTTACACAGAGTTGTCTGTACTTCTGGGTCTATTGCCTGTTAATGAACGATTTTACTTTGTATCTTTCTGTCAGATTCAAATGTCACAACGGCTGATAAGGACAAAGTATATTTTAACTAATAAAATAATACCTAGTATAAAGAGAGAATGCGATCTTTGTCAGTTTGTATCTATCTGACAGAGAATCTCCGAAACCACGCAACCTATTCGAAAAATTATTTCGCCGTTTGCAAGGTAGGCAACTTTTTCTTTGTTTCAGTATGGAGCAAACCGGGCCGGAACGCTAGTCATTCAAAACTGATGACAGTTGCAAATTATATTCAACCACACACAATTACAGAGAGACAAGGGTGTTAGTTTAACATACATACAAAAATGAATCCTTTACGCGATTTACCAAATGTTTTACTCTTACACATACATATAATTATTATTTATTTATATTATTTATACTTCGAGCGTGAGCAATATATTTATTAAAACCTATTTAAGAAATAAAAAACAAACTTAGTTTAGCCGTTAAGACTGCACTGAGCAAACACCGAGCGTCCAGTGGCGCCCTCATTACTATTATTGTGGTTTCTAATAACTAAAGAATTTCACATATCACATAGTTTAATAACAATTCACCTTCGAGTTATCAACCGGAAAAAAGTGGCCACCTTTTCCCGTCAAGTTGACTACTCAAAGGGTAATTGTTATTAAAGTTTGTTACGTATCCCATAAATTGTGTTTTTACTTGCGCTACAAAAACGTATCGTTTGATGGCAAGGAAATTCTTTAGTTAATTAGAAAACACAATAATAGTAGTGAGGGTGCCACTGGACGCTCGACGTTTGCTCGGTGCAGTCTTAAAAGTAAATTATTTTGTTTAAAATATCCTAGATAGGTAGATAGATAAAAACTTTATTCAGTTCCTAAGTGCATAACAACATCCAATGAAACAAGACAACTAAAAACTTACTCCAATAACTTAGAGTACAAAATTATTTACAGAATATCTATACCGACTTACGTGAAGCCTTACCTTTTTTTCAGCTATTTTTGACTTTCACATTACACTTAAAATATCAAAGCGATTTGTTATTTATATAAAACGGAATAAAAAACGGTGTCATAAGAGATATAACATACTTTACACTATAATAGAACAAGTTATAGGAAAAAAGGGTAACTACAACAAAGTAGTTTCCCAATAAAAAAAATTACATCTCATAATTTATAAACGTTGCGTATTGAAAACGCATTTAATAAAAAAAATAAGGCTTAAACGTTAAACTATAACGGTACTTTAATGATGGTTCCAATTATAAAGCAACAAAAAATCGACTTAGCTTTACCAAAATTCAAAATTCGATATTACCTTACAGCCAGCGACAAATTAAAGCAATTTCATGTTCGTATTTTTTGACTACACATAATTATTAAATTTTTAACACTGGCTGTACTACTAGGGTAAAAGGTATATTACTGGCCACCCCGGTAACTGGTAAAAAACACTCCTGCCACGTTTTGGAAACGCTTTTTACCACCTCCACTCTGTGCACTTGCGACTTTAACGTCAATTTCGTAAACCTTGGCGCGTCCTGTGAACCGTCACTGGTCCACATGAATATTTAAATTTGAAACTCAAAGTGATTCGAACTTAGATTCATATTGTAAAACATATGTATTGTGGCCAGTTATTGACAATTGACCCTATCTACATAATACTCAGTGTACAGAAAACACTATATTTCATTTAAACACTGTATTGTCCTTAAAGTCCAATTAACTAAATCATAAGGAGTGTTATTATCGCTGTTATAGTACTGTAAAGGTGCGTGCTCACTTGTCCTGTAGCTGTACGTAGTTGGCGGGAAACAGTCCGTAATTACCTTTACACATGCCCTGCCACCAGCCTTCGTCGATCTAAAAAAAAAACCTCATGTTATTTTGGTGAACACAAAGTCTGATAAGTCGAGTCGATTGTATAATATGATCAGTATTTGGAAATGGAATAAGCTACCAAAATTTTAAACCGGTAACATACCACCGGTTTTGTTTGTTTATAATTATTTGAAAACGTCAACAGTTTCTAATTTGATAAATTACCGGTTTTGGCAAATAAATAACCGCTTTTGGCAAATAAATAAGGAACCGGTTTTGGCAAATGAATTTCTGGTTTTTACCGACCTTACATAAAGCCGATTTACTGGTAAACCAACTTACCGGTTTCGGTTTCACACCCTAATCACCATTTAGCTAGTTTTATTGCCCAGTGAACGATTGGCTCAAAAGGCGTGTTGAGTGCGTGACCAGAAACCTAAGCAATTCCTTCAGTCTTGTTCAGGGTGCTTAGGGAGTAAACATACTACAAGTCCTGACTACTAAGAGGTGACCTGGAGGAGGGGCTACACACTAACAAGGAAGGGTACCCAACTGTCCGACTCCGATTTAATTCATTTTGATATATGTTATAGAGTCTGACTACGTTGGGAACTTGGCATTGGATCTTTCCATCTCTGGTCGTAGATCCAGGGGAAGACCCAAAACAAGGTGGAAGGATGTAGTGCTAAAGGACATGCAGGAGTGTCAGGCATCCAAAGACGATGTCGAGGACAGAGCGAAGTGGAGGAGAAAAATTAAGAAAGCTGACCCCACCACCATGTGGGATTAATAATAGCTAGTAAGAGAGAGATATGTTATAGAGTAGTCTAAAATAACGGACATATATAATCAAACCAGTAATAAATTAGAAAAAAAAAACCTCTATAGAAGTTAGAGGGTTTAGTCACTTTTCAGTACTTTGAAGGCCATTTTCTCCTAACAGGTTGAGTTAGGGCAGCTAAAAAAAAATACGTGTCCGTTATTTTTGACTACTCTCTAACATATATCAAAATGAATCAAATCGGTGCCGGACAGTTGGGTAGCCTTCCTTGTAAGATCTCGAAAGCGGTGCGCCACATAGAAAAAAGAACTTATACCGAGGTCATATAATAACAACAACTACTTTTATTGAATTTCCAACTGTTTTCACACACGGAGTCGTGCCTGCGGCGGTATGCTAGCCTGGTAGTGCACCCCTCCTCGTGCTACCTCCCTCCGTCTCCGTCACTCACCATGACGATGTTAGTGATGACGTCATCAGGATCGAAGCTGATCTCGTCCTGCGCGGCGGCCTGGTAGTCGTAGAGCGCGCGCGCAGTGTATCCCTCTTCGTCGTCCTCACCGGTCTCGTTCTCGCCACCCTCTCCCTCCCACCCGACCGGCGACATCACGATTGTTGGCTGACGGATTATCTAAATTAAAAAAAAAAATCAGTGAAGAGCAGCCCGTCGATACCAATTTTATTTGTCATAATGTCATAAGATCTTTCTTTGTTTACATAATAATTGAGTCACATTTTTCATATCGCTAGAACCGTAAACTTTTCAGAATTTCTTAAATATTTAACGTAGATAAGGCTAGGATGGGTTAGGATAGGTTTGATGCATTAAAATCCTGACACATATGTTTCTTAGAATCAATTAGGAAGATGACAGCGTATACCACCTTAACCGCTAATTAAAGTACTGACCTCTTTTTCTTCCTTAGGCTGAACCAGGGTTACATCCGGCAAGTTAGCCTTCTCTTCTACCGGATCCGGTTCCACATTCACATTCGACCGCATCACCGGCGCTGCAACCGGTTCCGGTTCTTTCCACTGTCGAGTCTCCACTGGTTCCGGTTGTCTGACTGGTTCCGGTTGTCTGACTGGTTCCGGTTGCCTGACTGGTTCCGGTTGCTCAACCGGTTCCCATTGTCTGAACAGTTCTTGTTGCCTAACCGGTTCGGGTTGCCTAACCGGTTCGGGTTGTCTGACGGGTTCCGGTTGCTTGACCGGTTCTGGCTGTTTAACCAGTTGAGGCGCAACAGGTTCTGCTTCGAACCGATCTTTTTCCTATTTAGAGAGTAAAATCACGATTTAGTTTTATTTGAATGAATTTCGTAAAGGGCTGCCACAATAGAGATATTTGACAAAAAACAGACTTTTTAAAAATACAAGCTTCATCTCATTTCTGTATTTAATTTTACTCAATATTTTATTTAAACCCAGGCACAGCGATAATTATAAAAGCACTGTTATTACCGTGGCAACGCTCATTATAGAATTGTTTCACGATTTAGTTAGGCTATAAGTTGTATTCTGATATATACCAGTAACGATATCAATAGTAGCCGTTTATAGTACGCGAGTAGAAAAAAGTATTCAGAGCGAGAGGGAGACGTATCCTTTTAATAATATGAATAGACTTCTAAAACTGAAATGCTGCCATAGAAGCGGCAAACTGCATAGTAATGCAAATCATTTTAAATTTAATGTGGGTGCCAATAGAGTATATAATGCATTATCTAATACACTGCAGTTGCCACCAGGGATTGAAAACCGGTTTATTTTCCGTACCGGTTAGAGCCGCACTTTGAGAGCCTAACCCATAATAAAGGTTACGCTCGCAAGAACCGCTCTAACCGGTATCTCTATGTCGGAGCGTAAACAGGGAACGAAATCAATTTACCGGTTAGAGAGCGGTTCCTCCGTGTGGGGGGTGAATGACCGCTCGTTTAAGGAGACAGGATTGGTTTGCTATGGTATTAGATTGATAGCGCAGCCACCAGCAGCGCCTCGACGCGCGACAGCGGTCATTCATACCGTATCGAAACACAGAGTAACCGGTTAGGGAGCGCTTCGAAATAACGTTCCCAAATCATTTCGTTCGAACGTAACCTAAATTATTAACCAGTTTAACCTAAATAAATACCGGTTTATTTGTAACCGGTTACAATCCCTGGTTGCCACCTTCTTTGGTAGGACGGCTGTATGGTCATGTATAATGTTGAAATTATTGTATTATTCAATGTACCTTTTGTGATAAATCTTTGTCCATTTTTTGCCGCTGTTCACGTATCTTCTGTACCGACTGCAACGCTTCCTAAAAAAAATAACGCACTTTGATAAGAGGGAGTAAAAGATTTGATTTAAAACGTTACGTTTCTTTGAATACGTGTCGTAACTTCGTAACTCATATCTCTACATTTCTCGAAATGATAAATTTGGTCAAGTATTTTTTGAATGGTGGTCAAATTCGATAAGTGACATTTGTAGGCAAAGTTGGTAATAATATGACCATCCCTGATTGATTACCTATTACAATTGCCGACGTAGAAAGATCGTTCAATTCATTGAAATGGATATTTAGAGCACGTCGCCGCAGATCAAATGTTTCAAATATAGAAAAAACATTAATAGTTTATTTTGAAAATCGTGTCTTATACTAAATTTACTGCAGGTAATTAATTAACGCAATTTTTATTATTATCTCATATAATTATACCCTTGGTAGTAAAGCGTGAGTTAAAATAAAATTATATCATAGTGTGTAAACAATTCTCAGAGAGGTAGTTATTCATTAGGCATAATATAATATTTTCTCAGATTAACCTGTCTGTTTATCTCTACTCTTTCTTAAATCATTCCCCGATGTATTCTGTCTACCCTATTCCTTATTTGGTGTATAATTAGTACCTGTTCCTTCTCCTTGGCCATGTTTTCGAACCGCGCGCGTATGGAGCCCGGCTTGGCCCCGCCAATGTCTGGCTTCTGCTTGGTGTAGTTGGTGCCGACCTTGTCCGGCTCGTCGAACCGGTGCGCGGACTTGTCGACGCGGTCGGTCTCCACGCCAAACTTGCCGCCGAAACCCTGCGAAAGAGTGATTTAACATTATAAAAGGGTAGTTTTCAAAACCACTTACCATTGTTCATAATTTAGCCAAGTAATGCAAATTGGGCATACTCGTGTGGCATCGTCATGAACGACTGATAACGAATGATGACCTGTCTATATTCGTGTAACAGAAAGAGTATTCTATCTTTGTCATGGAATCAGCTGTCAAAAATAATCTGACAGAGCATCGGTAATTTATTAATTATTAGACCCGTAAACAACGTTCGGATAAAGTGTATAAGATTATAAGTACTTTCTTGTGGTCGGTCTAAGACCAAGCATAAGTACCTTGTTGTGGTCTGACTAAGACCGAGTATAAATATCTTCTTATGGTCGGTCTAAGACCGAATATAAGTATCTTCATGTGGTCGGGCTAAGACCGAGTATAAGTATCTTCATGTGGTCGGGCTATGACCGAGTATAAGTACCTTGTTGTGGTCTGACTAAGACCGAGTATAAATACCTTCTTGTGATCGGTCTAAGACCAAGCATAAGTACCTTGTTGTGGTCTGACTAAGACCAAGTATAAGTACTTTCTTGTAGTCGGTCTAAGACCAAGTATAAATACCTTCTTGTGGTCGGTCTAAGACCAAGTATAAATACCTTCTTGTGGTCGGGCTAAGACCAAGCATAAATACCTTCTTGTGGTCGGTCTAAGGCCGAGTATAAGCATCTTCTTGAGGTCGGTCTAAGACCGAGTATAAGTATCTTCTTGAGGTCGATCTAAGACCGAGTATAAGTATCTTCATGTGGTCGGGCTAAGACCGAGTATAAGTATCTTCATGTGGTCGGGCTATGACCGAGTATAAGTACCTTGTTGTGGTCTGACTAAGACCGAGTATAAATACCTTCTTGTGATCGGTCTAAGACCAAGCATAAGTACCTTGTTGTGGTCTGACTAAGACCAAGTATAAGTACTTTCTTGTAGTCGGTCTAAGACCAAGTATAAATACCTTCTTGTGGTCGGTCTAAGACCAAGTATAAATACCTTCTTGTGGTCGGGCTAAGACCAAGCATAAATACCTTCTTGTGGTCGGTCTAAGACCGAGTATAAGCATCTTCTTGAGGTCGGTCTAAGACCGAGTATAAGTATCTTCTTGAGGTCGATCTAAGACCGAGTATAAGTACCTTGTTGTGGTCTGATTAAGACCGAGTATAAATACCTTCTTGTGGTCGGTCTAAGACCGAGTACAAGTACCTTCTTGTGGTCGGTCTAAGACTAAGTATAAGTACTTTCTTGTAGTCGGTCTAAGACCAAGTATAAGTACCTTGTTGTGGTCTGACTAAGACCGAGTATAAGTACCTTCTTGTGGTCGGTCTAAGACCGAGTACAAGTACCGTATTGTGGTCGGTCTAAGTCTAAATACTTGTACCTTCTTGTGGTCGAGCTGGCTGGCGTGCGCGGGCGCGCGCTCGACGCTGTCCCAGCCGTGCGCGCTGGCGTCCTGGCGGTCGGCCTGCACGCCGAACTTGCCGCCGAACCCCATGGAATAATCTGGAATAAAAAAACAATCATAAGGGTCATTGCCTTCGTGGGATGAGGTGGGTAGCTAAGCATACGATTTGCTGTACTTGTAGATTAGTAACTTAATTTGACTTAGTACTTAATTTGGTTTGTAGAAGTAGGTATAACACAAAAATGGTTTAACTTGACTGTGAGCGCACTATTCGCCAACAAACTGCCCGCAGTTTGGCGAAATTTTTTGTACACCTACCACCTAAGTTGTTTTTGAACTAAATAAATAAAATAAAATAATAAAATCTTATGTTATGCTTTAACGCGATTGCGTAATTTTTGTTTGGTTCACACAAAAAGAGTTAGATTTTTGAATCAAGATTTAACATATTAATTCAGTAAGTTTGCCTCGGAAAGCTCTTTTACACGTCGGTAACATGACATGAACATCATTGTGGGAGAAGCGCCGCAAGAAACGGTAAGTTACAATGACACATTAAAACATGTGTGTTTTAGTGCCGCGGGAAATAGGGTCTATTCGTCTCTTAGTTCTATTACCCTAGTACATTAATGTCTATGGTCACTACCAACTAGGCTAGCGTGTCGTCTAACCGGCCCGTATGTACACTCATGAGCAAAAAAAACGGGTCAGAGTGCGTTTTTCATACAAACGAGGCTATTTCGAAGCCTTGGTTCCTCGCCAGGGGTTATTTTGAGAGAGGTTTAATACTCCCGAGGTTCAATAGAGGTGGTAAAATAGTCCTTGACCCTTAATTTGGCAATGTTCGTCACATGACATTGAACATACCATAGGTAATGACCACTTTTTTTGTTTGGATTGTTTTTATTTTTTTGCTGGTTTCAAAATCGAAAAGGGTTTGAATTCCCGACTTTTTTTATTTTTGTCAAATTAAGAGTAAAGATATCTTATATCCATATCTTCCCGTGGATGTCGTAAGAGACGGCTAAGGGAATAAAGGCGTATAGTACTGTTAGGCGATGGGCTTGCAACCTGTCACTAATACACTGGTAAACATCTTAGCCTAAAAGTGCAAAATGTGGTTACAGAATTATTAACAAGTTTTTAGAGTTGTTAGTAATTCTGTAGCTCTGCCTACCCCACTCTGGGAATAAAGGCGTGAGTTTATGTATGTATGTATGTAAGAGTAAAGATACCTAATAACCTCATTTCACCGGCTGTCTTATCCCCAAACCGGTAGAATGCGAGCACTGTTTGTTTGTTTGGCGGTAGATAAGATGGTGGTACGACCCTGCACAAGGTTCTACCACCAGTGTATGAATGAATGGTGACCTTTCTGGGAGTCGTGCGGCTGCGAGGCCTCGCGGTGGTCCCAGCCGAGCGCGGCGGCGTCCCTGGGCCCGGCCTGCACGCCGAACCGGCCGCCGAACCCGTGCGAGTAGTCCTTCTGCGACGAGTGCTTCGCCACCTGCTCGCGGTGCTCCCAGCCCGCCGCGCTCTACAACAAAATGCTTATTTAGGAAAAAAAAAAGAGCGAGGCCGGATACTTACGAGGCTGGCAACCCCTTTTCACGGCGAGGTACGTATAGTGCTTTTCTCAAACATATGCAATTAAATAAAAAAGACATCACTCAAAAAAGTAAATTGATAAATGTCCACCCTAGGGAAGAAAAGTAATTGGGTGTTAAAATAAAGTACCAGGAGCGCAGCGGTAATTAGGAGGTATATCAGGCATAGCGCAACTTAGATCTCAGGCGGTGCGGGCAGCCGGCGGGCGGCGGCGGGCGCACACGACACAGCGCGGATGTCTCCCAAACGTTTATGCACTCCTAGTATTTGACGTTATAACATTTTCTCAAAAATTTTAAAATAGTAGTTTTTCTACTCCTGTACTTTTATTAGTCTTTTACATAGTCACGAACACTATTATAAGAACATAGATAATATGACTTCAGAAAAGTCTATAACTCTATTCCCCATAACAGCTCTCGGTGTCGTAAAGTCGCCCTAACGATACGCCACAGATTACTAAGTGTAGCCTGTTAATCATATTTTAACGATTGTGAAATAGGGACTATAAAACACCTAATGTTTTGAGAAATGATTTCAGTTATCTGATTGGTCGATTTTAAAATAGCTGTATTCTGATTGGTTGATACGAATTACAAAGTTTTTTTAAAAGATTTAAATTAGTTAAAGAGAAACACGTACCTAAAAGAACCTATCGTTCCGTTTGACAGTCGATGTGTATTGTGATTGGTGGATTTAATTTAGTGAAGTATTCTGATTGGTCAAATTAAAATGTTTTGCAATTGTAAATAATTCTTTTTTCCATTCCGTCAATTTAAAAACAAAGTAAACCATAGACACATATTTTGTCATTTTCTTGTTTCCCGCTCGTTTGTTGTTCTTTACTTCGTTCGTTCGTTTGTAAGTTTTTTCGCTTAATTTTGCATTTCATTTGAAACCTAGTCGTAGAAAAAGTATTGTATGCAACGGTGTATAACTAAGTCAAAAAACACTCGTGGCGCTTTC
The DNA here is from genome assembly GCA_963966035.1 of Acleris laterana. Classification (NCBI taxonomy): domain Eukaryota; kingdom Metazoa; phylum Arthropoda; class Insecta; order Lepidoptera; family Tortricidae; genus Acleris; species Acleris laterana. Next base: position 1,627,870 of record OZ014459.1, on the reverse strand, counting down.
CTTTACGATGTTCGCCTTCGGCTCACATCGTAACTCACGCCACTCATATATTTTGACCTCTCTTATACAACTATTGCATAAACTACTATTATGCAATAGTTGTATAAACTACTATTATGCAATACAACTATTGCACAAACTACTATTATGCAATAGTTGTATAAACTACTATTATGCAATAGTTGTATAAACTACTATTATGCAATAGTTGTATAAGAGAGGTCAAAAAATATGAGTGGCGTGTGTTACGATGTGAGCCCAAGGCGAACATCGTAAAGGTAAGCGCCACGAGTGTTTTTTGACTTAGTTATACACCGTTGCATACAATACTTTTTCTACGACTAGGTTTCAAATGAAATGCAAAACTAAGCGAAAAAACTTACAAACGAACGAACGAAGTAAAGAACAACAAACGAGCGGGAAACAAGAAAATGACAAAATATGTGTCTATGGTTTACTTTGTTTTTAAATTGACGGAATGGAAAATAGAATTATTTACAATTCCAAAACATTTTAATTTGACCAATCAGAATACTTCACCAAATTAAATCCACCAATCACAATACACATCGACTGTCAAACGGAACGATAGGTTCTTTTAGGTACGTGTTTCTCTTTAACTAATTTAAATATTTTAAAAAAACTTTGTATTTCGTATCAACCAACCAGATTACAGCTATTTTAAAATCGACCAATCAGGTAACTGAAATCATTTCTCAAAACATTAGGTGATTTATAGTCCCTATTTCACAATCGTTAAAATATGATTAAATCGATTGTGCAACGCTAAGCTTTGGCAGCTGGCCGTATCGTTTTATCTCAAAAACGCACAAGTGCTGTTTTGGGGCATAGACAAGATAGACTTTTCTCTGGATTATTCTGCGGACATATTATGTATGTTCTTATATTAGTGTTCGTGACTATATAAATGACAGATAAAAGTACAGGAGTAGGAAAATATAATTTAGATATTCAGCCTGTTCATAAAAGCAGGTGTCATGGCCAAATTAAAATTTAAAAAAAAATTCTTCCCGGCCTAGGCCTTCAATTTTGTATGAAATTCCTTTACAGTTCTCTCGAGTTGTTCCGTCGGGAACGTGGCAGTTTGAAGCCTAAAATAACTAACATAACGCCGACATTACATAGCATGTTTGAGAAAAAACGTTTATTTGCTCACATCTAATTTGCCCGTGTGGTTGCCGGGTTAGAATAGTGCCACTCCATATCTTCCCGTGGATGTCGTAAGAGGCGACTAAAGGGAATAAAGGCGTATAGTACTGTTAGGCGATGGGCTTGCAACAATGTCACTAATACACTGGTAAACATCTTAGCCTAAAAGTGCAAAATTTGGTTACAGAATTATCAACAAGTTTTTAGAGTTGATGGTAATTCTGTAGCTCTGCCTACCCCACTCTGAGAATAAAGGCGTGAGCTTATGTATGTGTATGTATGTCTAATACAATTACAGAAAAAATCATGAACCAACAAAAACTAAAATACAAAGACATCGGAACCAGTGCCAGTCGGAGCAAAATGGTTACTGCTCAGCATGTTACTGGTTTTTAGGCCAGAGCTGGTCTTCCACAGGAACCATTTATGGTTTAAGACAATTCTGACAAGAAACAAAGCGTACACTAAAAAAAACTGCTGTTTTAAACAGACGCTCAAAACTTGGTACTTGTTCGGAAAGTTGGGTTTTTCGAACTATTGATTTTTACTTTTTTGTGGGTACAGTCAGCTGCAGAGAAATGTAACCACCTTTGCTAGGAAACTTGTATGCAGGGGGGGTCACTTTCCTCTGCAGCTGACTGTACATATCGTGCGGAAAGAAATATTTTTCGCACAAGTGTTTCATACTTTTTTTTTTTACCCTTAGGTAATTGTTAAAATAGCACTTTGAATATGGATAATAAAAATGAAGTTTTTTTTTTATTTGTTGGATTGACGCATGCGCGTAGTCAGTCTGCGACTCGTGCTTATCCACTACGGCTACGTAGTCGCGTCGCGGTGTAGCAGCGTGACTGTACCTTGTCGACGCGGTCAGTCTGCACGCCGAACTTGCCCCCGAAGCCGTGCGCGTAGTCAGTCTGGGACTCGTGTTTGTCCACTACGGCTACGTAGTCGTGTCCTACGGCTGACGCGTCCATGCGGTCGGTTTGTACACCGAACTTGCCACCGAAACCTGTAAATATTTAAGTCAATTAAAAAAAACCCCCAAATATAAGTAAAGTTATATTTTGTAGAATTTATTTACTGCAATATAACACTGTATAGAATTAATAATAGTTGCCGCTTAAAAGGCGGTTAAGACGTTTTTGCAATGGTTAACCACCAGTATTTTAGTATTAGAAGGATCTTTATGAAAACAAGGAACAAAGGCAAAGCGCTGTCTAAAAGTACTCACCTTGTGCGTAGTCCTTCTGCGAGACGTGTTTCTCGGACTTGGCGACGTAGTCGTGTCCGACGGCAGACTTGTCCATGCGGTCGGCTTGCACGCCGAACTTGCCGCCGTAACTGACACAACAAATAACTATTAGATAGATAAAAGCCACCGATATAATGGTGACCCTTTCTCTCAGAGCTCATATCTCTTAAGACTGCGCCGAGCAAACGCCGATCGTCCAGTGGCGCCCTCATTACTGTTATTGGGTTTTCTAATTAACTAACGAATTTCCTTGGAACCAAACAAAATGTGTTTGTAGCGCAAGTATAAACACAATTTATGGGATACGTAACAAACTTTAATAACAATTACCCTTTGAGTAGTCAGCTTAACGGGAAAAGGTGGCCATTTTTTTTCGTTAAGTTAATAACTCAAAGGTGAATTGTTATTAAACTATATGATATACCCTATAAGTTGTGTTTTCATTTGTAGTACAAACACATTCATCCAATTTTAAGAAAATACTTTAGTTTATTAGAAAACACAATAAAAGTAATGAGGGCGCCACTGTACATCCGGCGTACGCTCGGCGTAGTCTTAAAGCGCCCAACCGATCTCGAACCATCGATGTGCACACGGTTAAGAGCTACGGTGCCCCGACAGACATATACATACGTACACAATGCACGCACGCACGGCACTGGTGGCACATACAAAAACTGGTGTATCCCAATTAAACATTCAAACACTCGTCTGATCTTATTATGAAACTCGCATTTCGACTCGTTTCATAAAACCACACTTGTGTATTAATGCCTCTCATTATGCACCAGTCACATAAACTACTATTATTAACTGACGATACTTCATTATTTAAGGATAAAAAGCATGCTCCTAATACAATTTTGCCTTGTTAACATAATTATCCTTATATTTCAATAATTCAACGTATTAATAATAAATATTAAACGTTAAGAACGCGAAGGAAATAGACTAAGTAGTAAGATCAAATTTTCTAAGTTTTCTAACTGTTTTTTTCAATAAGAAACCTTTGCCGATATGGATCTAACTACCGACGGTGTCGTCAAATAAATATATCTATACTACCTTACTACCAGTTCTTTAACAGGTAATCCAGTTCTTTAACAGGTAATCCAGTTCTTTAACAGGTAATCCAGTTCTTTAACAGGTAATCCAGTTCTTTAATAGGACATCTTCGTTTTTAAGATTCCATGCCAAAACGCCCTTATATGACTAATCTTCGTTACACAAAGGAAAAGGTTAAGGATTGTTATGGATTTCCTAATTGAGCCCTTAACTATGTACATATTTTTGCAATTCACCCAATAACCCCGCGTGACCATACCTAATTTTTAAAAATGATCAATGAATTAAAATTAAAATAAAACAGTCATTTATTCGCGCTGTTGTGTTGGTACAACAAACTGTCACAAGCAAAACGTATTAAGGGAAATGCAAAAAAACAGATTTAATGTATTATGGAAAGAACGAAAAAACTTCTGAAATTTCACATTTCATAAAAATAAGACGTAGGCGCGGAACGCTCGGTACCCGAGTTAAGGTGCGCCCACACCGGAGCTTAACGGTGCGTACATTACGGTGTCGTTGCGTAAACAAAAGACGGGGCCACAGTAACAACATGGCGCCGTTTTTGACGCACCGTAATATACGCACCGTTAAGCAGCGGTGTGGGCGCAGCCTTAGACTCGTAAATTACCGGTTTTTTTATTCACGCGTGACAACAATACTGTCGGTTACTGTACGGCATTCCTTTTTTTTTCAACGCTCATGAATAATGCACGAGTTGCGTCTGCAAAATTGAATAGAAATCTAACATCTCACATAAATAAAGATTAACATCTGAGAAGAAAAAAAACATTCAATTATCTGCTTTTCAGTAGAATATAATAGATTAGAATATTGACTACTAACTAGCTAACGCCTACCGCCTTCATTCCCGGAGTGGGGTAGGCAGAGCTACAGAATTACCAACAACTGTAAAAACTTGTTGATAATTCTGTAACCACATTTTTCACAATTAAGCTAAGATGTTTACCAGTGTATTAGTGACAGGTTGCAAGCCCATCGCCTAACAGTACTACAAGCCTCTATTCCCTTAGTCGCCTCTTACGACATCCACGGGAAGACATGGAGTGGGCACTATTGTAACCCGGGCACTACACACGACAATTTCTTGAACATTTAAAAAAGTAAATGAATTCAGAATGGAATTAATTTCTAAAGTTGAGAATTAAGAATGACCTTGTGAAAGATAGGTTCCGCTCTCCGAAGCCAATCCAGTCAGCCAGTTAAATCTAATTACTAATATGGAATACAGGAACACATACAAGAACAGTGCGAACACTGCTGTAGCGGTAAAATAACTATGTACCTAATGTGCCTGTAATGTGTTTACGTAATGTGGCAATAAATGTTTTCTGATTTTATTATTTTTTTATGTCGAAAGTAACACTCACCCGAAAGATGGCTTAGGCCCTTGTTCATACTGTTTCTTTTTTGATACCGTGTCCGCTTCCAAGACCTCCTCGCGGAGTTTCGCCATGCTGAAAAAAAAACATTAATATACAAACAGACATAAGATAAAAAAAGATAACAAAAAAATATTCAGTAAGTAGGCCGCAGGGGCACTTTTACACGTCAAAATTCTACCACGCCGACCGTGACTACCTATAACTCAAAATATAGAGGTTAAATTGATTAATATTGAGAACTCTGTGACCCCACAGATGGGTCATTATTCGAGCGTTTCAACCGCCTCACTTTTGTGGACATATTTTTGAAGAATTGGGCGTATATTTTGATGCCGTTTTTGGATATTTTTATGATGTCCGGTAAGCTTTTAGATACCTAACCAGAAATGAAATCGAAATCTGCAGCCACGTCTACAAAAATGTGACCAAGAAAGTGACTCGGAACAAACACCCAAATAATGACCCAGATGCACTGTCCAATTTTTTTTCCGGGCAACATTTCCGATTAAATTATTTGTAAAAACCTTATTCGGACTATTACAAACGTTAAAAAAGTAGACAAATGTGTCCAGCCGTTCTCAAGTGATACGCTTAACAATGAACACAATTTAATTATCCTACTTATATAATAGATGCGAAAGTTTGTGCGTGTTACTTTTTTACTCCTTCACGCTGGAGGCTGGACGGATTTGGATGAAATTTGAAATGGAGATAGCTTATACCCTGGATTAATCCCGAAAAAAATAAACCCTAGGGAATAACGGTAATTATAATCAATAAACTAGATAACCATCGACTTTGTAGAAATTTCAAACTAATCGGTAGATATTTCGCATTTTAACGTACAGTCACCAAACGGGCATGCGAAGCCACTCTTCTTCATTTAGCCGAGTAATATATACTGGATATACGAGTATAACCGACTAAACCAGATTTGTATTACCCGGAAAAATTACGAACAGTGGCATATGGCTCAACAATCCCGTGTTGTAACTGTACCTAGACGTATCAACCTCACCCAGTTAATTAATGTTTCTGATCGCAAGACTTATATATTTAAGTGAAATTAATGTCGGTGAAATTATACTTTTCCTTGACTTCAGGCCATCGCGACCAAAACAATGATTTTACGGTTGTACGTTATTTTACAGACTGAAGTTGTTTAGAATTTCATTTCATAGAATTTTTTTCTCGTATTATCATTTCATAGAATAATCAATATGTAGAATAATTACTTTGAAGACTTTTAAATCATCGTTTTTTATTTTAAATAAAATTCAATGTTTCTTTTTTCATATCATAGAATAGCAAATTAAATATTCTTTGTTCTCATATTATTTATTTAAAATATAACTTAATAACAATTAAATCAACTTATAGAGTAGGGTGCAGTTTGTGAAGGTGTGTGAAATGAAACGTTTGAAAAAAAGCATACGATTTTAATTTGCAGTCAAATGGTATCGCATAGCTTATTCAAGGGATATAAAAAAAATAACCTCGAAGGCTAAGGCGGGAGCTTGCTTCGCTTCGCTCCCGCCATAGCCTTCTAACCTAACCTATTCAAGTCGGTTCTGCCCAGAGAGGTCTTGCTCGCTCGCTTCGCTCGCTCGCTCACTCATATTTATATCATAATATAGTATTTATCTTATAACCCAACCTTCTAAAAAATGCACTGACCAAACAATATTCGTTGAAAAATAATTATATTGTTTGATAAGTATGTGTAATGAAAAAATAAAATTACAAAATTCATTGAATTGATTTTCTGTCGAATTTGTTTCTTTCAAGTAAATAGTTAAAAAAAAAAAATATACGAAGCAAAAATACAAGGACCAAATAGTATATGAAACATTTTCTGTGAAACAAAATTCTGTAATTTTTCAGTCTGTAAAACAAGGGGACACCTGATTTTACACATTATTATGAATCAGCGGTGCAGCGACATGCGCAACGATAACCGACACATTGACCTCTGACAGGATACTTGCAGTTAATTTTATATGGCAATTCCGAGAATGCTTCTTTTCAAGTTCGCAAATACAACCAAAGATTATGCTTATTATTAGAGTTAGGACTTTTGGAGGCATACCGTGATTCTATCAAACAAACAAACAAATATTAGGACTCGTAGATATGAATAAACCGAACTAAAAATGTAATAACTTATTTTGAAATGTGACAAAACTAAAGGCCAAAATCAAATCAATTTATAATAATTAGGGAATAGTGACTCCATGGATTCTAGAACCACGGTGTGCCACCAAAAGTCCTAACCATACTTATTATGTAGGTACCTATATCAGTTATTTTTGTATGCTCGAGTGATCAAGTGTAGATCAAGTGAGGTCTTGGTAATGATTTATACACTTGAGCTTAACTTTCACATTCAATTTAAGATTAAATAACAATTCAATACTCGTTATTTTAAATAAAAACACGCTTGATAAATATTTGAGGTTATGTGTCAAACAGGTGATAATTTATTTACATCTTTGTTTACAATTTCAATTGACACAGACTATATTAATAAACTGATCTCAACTGTAATGCTCAAGATGCGTTGAAATTGTCAGTTTTCTATGGTTTGACGTTTACTTTGACGTATCTTCAAGGTCAAGACGAGGTTAATCAATAAGATTTGTTCCTGATTCGTCATATTCCAGATTCGTCATCTTCCAAACTCGTCATTGTACAGTCAAATTAAATCGCGAGTAACACTCATCTATTAATTATATAAAGAGGTTCTTATCATAACATTTACCACAGAGGATTTCTATAATAAATTTGTGCAAGCAAATGTACATGGTATGATGAATTTGGATGATGACGTATCTGGAATATGACGAATCAGGAACAAATCGTTAATAATGCGGCCCTGGAAAACAACGACCCTGCAAAGCTGTAACGGTGCACAAAACCAACAGCAAAGGTACTTTTAAAAAAAAACAGCGACTCACTCAATGGCCTCCAGGTTTCGGCCCCCCGGGCCCCAGCGCTGCTCGTGCTCCGTGACGTCATTGACGAAGTCCGGGTCGGTGTCCCAGTCGTCGGCCTCCGCCGGCGCCGGCGCAGCCACGCCCGTCGCCGCTTTCCACATCTGGCAGAATTGGACATAATTTCTAAAGGCTCGGTTTCATTGGTCGACACCGCATGCTTCCATTGAAGAGTTGTTTTATGACTGCGCCGAGCAAACGCCGAGCGTCCAGTGGCGCCCTCATTACTAGGTATTATTGGGTTTTCTAATTACGAGTAACCAAAGAATTTCCTTGGAACCAAACAAAATGTGTTTGTAGCGCAAGTAAAAACACAATTTATGGGATACGTAACAAACTTTAATAACAATTACCCTTTGAGTAGTCAGCTTAACGGGAAAAGGTGGCCACTTTTTTTCGTTAAGTTAATAACTCGAAGGTGAATTGTTATTAAACTTTATGATATACCCTATAAGTTGTGTTTTCATTTGTAGTACAAAAACATTTCGTCCAATTTCAAGAAAATACTTTAGTTTATTAGAAAACACAATAAAAGTAATGAGGGCGCCACTGTAGGTACATCCGGCGTACGCTCGGCGTAGTCTTAACGTTATTGAGCCTGGATACTCGTGCGGCCATTCAATACCATTATATCGGAGGGGTGCTGACTTGCATCGAATGCGGTCGAATGTTTAATGCAAAAATCGGCTATGTCAGTCACCATAGAGCTCATGAGCGACGCTCTAAATAGCCGAATCTCAGTCGCCGTGGCCAAAGTCGGTCAGGATTGATCGATTGAGCCGGGAGCTATTGTAGCTAGCTTACAGGGTAGGAAATACGAGAAAACAGGGGCGGTGCGAACAAATTAGCGAGCGAAATTAACCGTTATTTCGAGCAGGTTTTTTTTTATTTTGCTCTTGGATCAGAACCGAAATAAAATTGATTCTTACTTGGTCCTTTCAGGACCACACAGGCGGTGCTGCCACGACTGATTTAGCATCAATCGCCATTATGTCACGCCCCACCACTGGCAACCGACATACAAAACGCTCGACGTACCCAGCTCTACTGGCATGTTTACACTGCGGTAGTACGAGTACAGTTTCGCCGCTCTAAGAGGCCCGATTTGACAGCTGTCATTTTGTATAAAATATGAGTTAGAGGTTATATTTTGTACTAAGATGACACCTGTCAAATCGGGCCTCTTAGAACGGCCAAACTGTCGTTTGGAATATGTTCTACTGATATGTTTACACTGTCGAATTACGGTTAGTTTGGAATATGTTCTACGGGTTTGTTTACACTGTGGTAGCACGGAGTAGGAACCTGCAAAACGCAAGTTTACAATGCAAAATGAAGCCGGAACCCCACTTCAGCGCACGCTACGTACGCACACACTATACACGTCACCCACGTGGGTCCATTGATCCAGCAATGTGTGTCACATCTCCACAGCAACCAATGCACGTACACGCTAAATACTTCGGCAGCGGGTTCATTGGGTTAGCTGCTTATCAACATTCTCCACTGCGGCGCACGCTACGCATGAACCTAGGAGCTCCTATTTTTGGGTGGTTAGGCCCTCGGAGCCTACTGTAAATCTATCCATAACCTAAACCGACCTACGATTTGTAACCGACCATTCGTAAATATCATGTTATATTATGTATATCGTGTTTTGCTAGTATCATGTTATGCGTATATGATGTTTTACTAGTATGATGCGACTGTGATATTCACATATGAAGGGATTTTAAATGTTATTCATGATGAACATTAGACATTTTAAAATTATAGTAACTACACGTTATAGAAAATGGCAATTGCAAGTGATTTTATAGGAAATTAATTGATAGCATCTAATTTTATGATAGGTGTACTTGATTTTATAGGAAATAATAAACCCAGCCAATTTGTATCTAGGCTTGAACTGTGTGTATTTATCTCTTTCTAACAACAGCGTTCGCTACGGATTGCTGTCTTTATCTGTAGAAACATGGTAACGTAACACTGTCGGCGACTGGTTTTGGATTAGTTCAGTATGAGCATAACGTATCTTAATATAAATTATAATTAGGGCTATAGCTATTTATTCTATTGAGAACTCACTTATAGACACGACAGATGAATTATCAACCGGCGAGTTTAAGTTGCCCCGTCAGTGCGTAAAAACCATATTTTACGAGCGTTCATTTGGGACCCATTTCAAGAAAAATATGCTTGAAGTCGTCAATGTCATTGGAGATGTCAAGTCATTTGTAACTTTTAGGAAACAACCTTATTGTTGTAGAATGTCAGATTGACTTTGGACCTAAGGTAGGTACCAAATTAAATCTCGTGACTGTACGTATGAGTTCGCGCGATCGACCGACAAGCCGACTTTAAGACTGCGCCGAGCAAACGCCGAGCGTCCAGTGGCGCCCTCATTACTATTATTGGGTTTTCTAATTAACTAAAGAATTTCCTTTGAACTATACAAAATGTGTTTGTAGCGCAAGTATAAACACAATTTATGGGATACGTAACAAACTTTAATAACAATTTCCCTTTGAGTAGTCAGCTTAACGGGAAAAGGTGGCCACTTTTTTTCGTTAAGTTAATAACTCGAAGGTGAATTGTTATTAAAGTTTGTTACGTATCCCATAAATTGTGTTTATACTCGCGCTACAAACACATTTTGTTCAGGTCCAAGGAAATTCTTTAGTTAATTAGAACACCCAATAAAAGTAATGAGGGCGCCACTGTACATCCGGCGTACGCTCGGCGTAGTCTTTAGGTGCATGCGGAATGTTAAAGTGAGTGCATAATCGCCAATAAACGTAAGTTTGGCGAGATGTTTAATTAAAATTGTACTTACCACACTTTTTTGGAATAAATAAAAAAAAAAAAAAAAAAGAATAACACTTCAGGTAAACATGTGTACAGATGTAGTGAATAATCCTTTCTCATCGTTTTTGGTCGGATAACTTTGTATTTATCTTGCTTTCTCAGTTGAGTTATTGATGGGTACTGAAGCTAATTGAGAAAGCTAGATAAATACGAAAGGAAAGGATTATTCACTACGTGTGTACAGACCTAAGTGTGTTAGAGAATAATGCTCTTGTTATACAGCATTGTTTTTCTAATTAAGTCATACACTGCATCATTATATACATAATCAGTATTGTTAAACTGTGTGATGAATTCTCAAATTTTGGGAGTGCAAAAAGGATAGTTATTATTTTAACAGTATATACAGTCGGCGACAAAGTGATGTATCCACTTTTTGATCTTACTACAATGCAACAAGTTTACAAATTGGATGCATCTCTTTGAACTTGACTGTATTTATAAACTGGAGCGGTTGGTGATTACTCCACTGACAAGTTTGGCGCTTAAGACTGCGCCGAGCGTACGCCGGATGTACAGTGGCGCCGTCATTACTATTATTGTGTTTTCTAATAAACTAAAGTATTTTCTTGAAATTGGACTACATTGTACTACAAACGAAAACACAACTTACAGGGTATATCACATAGTTTAATAACAATTCACCTTCGAGTTATCAACTTAACGGAAAAAAGTGGCCACCTTTTCCCGTTAAGCTGACTACTCAAAGGGTAATTGTTATTAAAGTTTGTTACGTATCCCATAAATTGTGTTTTTACTTGCACTACAAAAACCTATCGTCTGATTTCAAGGAAATTTTTTAGTTAATTAGAAAACATAATAATAGTAATGAGGGCGCCACTGGACGCTCGGCGTTTGCTCGGCGCAGTCTTAAATAAAGAGAGAGAGAGTAATGTTTTTTGGCACGTTAATCTCTTCCCTCATAGCTCGTAGATAACTTAGGGACATAAGGTTATGAGCGCCCAGTAGAAGCAATAAGAACAAGCAGAACCTTCACGAACCACACACACGCACACACATTTTTTCAAGTTATCACCAAAAAAATACATATGTATCTAAAGTCCCCGTAACCCAGAAAAGGTTAAACATACAGTATTTTTTTATTTTATTCATCAACAACATCTTTTTGTTAATGCGAAAATTAGCAATTTTAATTAAACAGGTCATATCGGCATGGTTTGACACGCTCTTGTGCAGTTGAATATTCATCAGCCATTCAGATCCGAAACTGATTGAGAAGTATTTTAATAAGAAAGTGTTAAACCGGGACCCGAGCACCCGTTTCCTGATAAAAGCCTTTAAAAGACTTACCTCTGGAAGTACAACCCACTAATGCCCGGTTATTATATTCAAGAAACGAATGGTTTTCCTTACGTCTCTTTAAAATTTGACACATTTTGTACGTAGCAAATGTCAAATTTTAACGAGACGTAAGGAAAACGATTCGTTTCTTGAATATAGGAACCGGGCATAAAAGAACCCTTTGGAAGAATTATAAATAAATAAACATAAATAAATATAAGGAGACAACCGCACACCAATTGACCTAGTCCCAAACTAAGCTTCTCTTATACAGAGAAATATATACTCAAATACATTAGAAAACATCCATGACTCAGGAACAAATATTCACGCTCATCACACAAATATCTGCCCTTACCGGGATTCGAACCCTTGCCGGCTTCGTAGGCAGGGTCACTACCAACTAGGCCAGCGCGTCGTCAAATTATGTATATGACTAAGTTATTTGTTAAACTAACCATTCACATAAGGGAAACCTAAAGAGCTCAAGCTCAGATTGTCAGCAGTAAATTGATATCCCTGTCTTGTCTTATTGCGTAACCAAATATAAGGGTAACCCGTATAAATAGCGCCTAAAAAGCCGATCGTACAGCTTTTTTAAGTTAAATGGATATTGGTAACGCTAAAAATCAAACAAGAATTCTACAAAATGGATTTGGATAGTAAATCCTTTCAAAATACCCATTCCAATCCCTCGGTAAGGTTAACCCTTATAAATAGCGTTTTAAACCGAATAAACAAGCATGCAATCAAGAATGGTTCCGAGCATGTAGCTTAAAGTGGTGTATTACTAGAATTAGTGAATGAAAAGCTTAGTCTGATTCCATAATAAGGCTTACATTTAAAAGGCCACATATTCTAAAGTCTCTCACGTTTTTCACACAGACACGAGGCAGCAGGCATAAAGAACAAATACTTGCATTTGTCACACCAAAATCTGCTCTTATTGGGATTTGAACTGGAATTTTTAATTTTTGAGGATCTCATCATAAGTAGATATGATTAGTGTTTATTGTTAAAATGTTTACTATTGTTATTATTTATTATAATCATGACATTAATAGGTCAAACAGTTGGTCCATTTCAGATGTACAACTATAACCTTAAATATATTTTTTTATAATATAATTTACACAAGAGAAACATTTAAATTGTAAAATCAGTAGCATGGGAATTCATTCTTTGTGTTTAATTTGTAACTGTGCATTGCCTAGCAACTATAAACAATCCATTAAATTAAATGATTATGTATTCTTATCCTCGTAAGGCCCATGGTCCTAAATTTAAGACATTTGTCAGTGTCTTTTGACTTTAGTTGGCCGACACGAGATGGTTTTTGAAATTTGACACGGGACTTATGGGGTTAAAAGTACTTACTAAGTCAACATGCACGTAATCTATACTGTAACATTATATTGAATAATAAATGCTGAATCTTACTTCGTATTAGTAAATTATACATACACCCAGCTATAGTTTGTACTTAGACGTTACTCTAGTTCATTCAGTGAAGACTTTCTATTTTTTTGCCAACTATGTTCAGTGTCAATAATACTGATAAAATTATGAATCTTTACTGAAACCCTAGTACCTGAGTATGAGTAAGATAAAGTTAGGCTGTTATCACAAAGATATGAATGATTAAGCCGATGATTCATTCTTGCTAACTACCACAGTGACTATAACCAGTTTTCATTGTTAAATCAACCATAAATATATTATGCTTGTGATATCAACCAGCCACTGTAGCCAACAACTTAAACAATTGTAGAAATCTACTAACAAAACTTACCATAACTAATTGCTCAGTTAATCGTCAGTATCTCTAGACTTAGAACGTAATCTAATACTGTCTTGACATTTTCTACGCGATCTATTTTGTTCGCCTTACACTCCCACGTAGATTATTTAACTAAATTTCTCCTCACGAAACGAAGAAAAATGGCACAGCATGCGTGATCTCAAAGCTTAAGCGATGCCGTGAGACGATTCTTAGAAAACAGACTCAATTTAAATGTTATCGCTTTAAAAAGAGGATAAAAAACTCAGTTTACCTTTCTGAAGCCGGTTTTGCGTGTTTGTTTTTAATTACAAACGGTGTCCACGGTCATATAGGGTAATGCGTCCTTGACTTTTGTTGGGGCACTGTTTATTTACGTTTTTTTGCCGTTTAATAGATATTTGGGATGAGGAAACGATTATTTGGAAAACAAATTGGGTGTGGAAGATGATGCGGTCTACAGCGTCATTCACAATTGACGTTTGGCACTGACAGTGACAGTTAACAGTGACAGTTGACTCTGTGGCAGGTTGACGTCCATGTTTACTGTCACTGCTAAAACATTAAACCAGCTTTTTGGAAACTATACTGAGTAGATACCAAAAACTCAAGCGTACTTATTTTATTACCGACGTGTAAAAGAGCCCTCATGTGGTCTATTTACTGAATAAATATTTTGAATTTTATTTGTTTGTTGTAAAGGTTTAAAAAAGATTGAAAAATATGGGGATGCTGTTCGAAGTGTTTTGTTTCAATCAATGTATTTCAGTTAAAGCTTGTATAACAATATTTACACCAAGATAATATGCAACTGAATATCGATGCCTTAGTTCATAAATTGTACTAATTACATTTGATAAGATAAGTTAATGTAATTAGTGTGATTGTGCACAAATAATAAGTTCGTAATTTTACTGGCAAAAAAACATTTAGTATAATTGTGCACTAAGGTATCGTTATGATGATTATATGATTATATGATAGACTTAAGAATATTTTAGTTCTATCTGACACTGGGTCCCAATCTAATTTGACAAACTTTCATCGAGTGTATTAATAGTGCCAGTAAAAATGCATAATTTGTAGGTAGACAGCCTGAGTAGAAGAACAAGTATCTCAAGCTGGGTGACACAATTTTTTTAATGCATTGGCTCATAAAGTATTTTTCATGGGTCTAAGCATACTTGAACTAGTGCGGTAAATTATTTGGTATTTACACTGTGATGAGCAGTATACAGTAAGGGTTATCAGGTGTGAGGTCAAGCACCGCGTGGAGTGTGGACTAGTGTCAAACAGTACAATATTTCATTTTTTTTTTGAAATATTAGTTAATTACTAATCACTATAAAAATGTTGTTCGCTACTTTTGTCTAAGTAAATTTAATTCATACTTACCGTTTCAAAATTCACCATGCCAGTTAATCAATCATTACTAAATTATAATAGGTAGGTATAATCTCTATCGCACTTGTAGAAAAATAACTATTTTATTATGTTACCTACGTAAGTTTTAACCCAAAGCATAGTTCACATCTTTCTCCCATATTAAATGTGTTTTTTATGTTCCTTGCTTCTCGATAATCTTACTTTGTGTCAAATAAGTAACCACTTTCTTTATTAGTAGAGGACAAAGGCATTTTAGAAATGACAGATTAAACAATATTGCGCAATACCATTTTTATTTCATTTATCACAACAGTTTTATTTAATTACATACTACATTAATCGTGCAAAAAGATTACCACAATATCTAAAACTATACACGAAGTAATAACAAAAATACTTAAACCTTATTAACTACATTAAATTTAACTATTTTTCCTTACTATTTAAAGGTACATGTCATGTACCTTAAAGGTAAATTATAACCATTTCCCGGTTGAATAAATACATTTGATCACGTTTGTGAAATATTTAAATTACCCTTTCAATTCAAATATGCGATATAATTAAACCGCTTAAAATTTAACTCTTGTTTCCGGTAGAAGCCGTCGTAAAATTCCCCTAACGTAAGTATTAAAGATTTTACATTTACAAAAGATTTTTATCCGGTAATGAATACAGGAAATTAATTGTTTAATTAATAACATCATACTTATGATAATGTTATAGATGTGAATGTATGTGAAACGTTAAAATGTTAATCCTACTAATATTATAAATGCGAAAGTGTGTGTGTTAGTTTATACATCGTGAACGCTGCAACGGCTGGACAGATTTGAATTAAATTTAGGTTGGAGATAGCTTATACACTGGATTAACACATAACTAGGTTACTTTTATGCCGAAAAATATAAAAGTGAAATCTAAAGGTGGGTCTACGCTAGACGAACCGAGCACGAGCGAAGCACGAGCGGAGCCGTTCTCGGTTTCGTCGTTCGCGGCGTCAAGTGTGGACGTACAACTAAACACGTCCACGAGCGCACTGCGAGCGCGAAGCAAATCCCTTTGTGTTCGTCAAAAAACCGACAACCGGCGGAACGCAAACGAGCACGAACGAAACGCTCGCAGCACGCTCGTTCGAGGCTTGTAAGTCGGTACACATTAGACGAATTGTGTTCGGCTCGTGCTCGGTTCGCCTAGCGTAGACGCACCTTTACTTTGAAAATTAACTTTGAAAGTCACGTTATCTCCATTCCTTTCTCCCGCTTCAGTCTCGAAAGTTGACAGGTTCAGAATGACAAGTAACTGGCATGAGGCTCCAGAAGTTTCGAATTTAGTCTTCATAGCATCCAGCATCCGTAACGTTACCCCGAATATAACCGAAAATGAAGCAGAATTATTATGCTCTGGCCCAGGGATTGTAACCGGTTACAAATAAACCGGTATTTATTTAGGTTAAACCGGTTAATTATTTGGGTTACGTTCCAAGGAATTGGTTACGCTCACAGGGAGCGAAATGCATTTACCGGTTATAACCGGTTAGAGAGCGCTTCCGTCATTCACCCTTGTCTCGGCTCACACGGAAGGAGCGCTCTCTAACCGGTAAATGCATTTCGCTCCCTGTAAGCGTAACCTTTATTATGGGTTAGGCTCTAATAGTGTGGCTTTAACCGCTACGGAAAATAAACCGGTTTTCAATCCCTGCTCTGGCCACGACTTGGTGCGACTGGACTGGGCGTTGAGTAGCCCGTGGCGGAATGAATGCACAAGAATCATCCCATCATCTGCCGTGGTAACTGGTTTACTGCTGACCGCCGCGACCAGCCCCCTATTTTACCATCCTAACAATGACATGTGATATTTCAGTGTACATAGCCCATCCCACGAATCCCACTCCATGAATCCCACTGATCTACCTGACCTATAATTGTCAAAATGGCAAAATAAGCTGCAGTTAGGCTATGCCACGTGACTTGAGAGAAAAGTAAATGTAGCACCAATTTCACATTTTTTTGTTTTTTTTTCGTTTGCTTTTATGCTTCCTAATCTAGTATTAATTCCAAGGTTACAAATTAACTTTATTTTCTATGCCTGTTGTTTGGGCAAAATATGTTTGATCGAAGAATGATTATTTTTGTTCCATTTTTAGTTTACCAAAACCGCTATAAACATCGGTTACATTACGCTACAATTGTAATTACAGTAAACTGCAAACTACCGAAGAAAATACCTTTTGACACATTCGATCAAAAACATTTCACCCAATATAACATTATAACGCTGTCAAATTAAAAGCAAACCGCATATTCCTAATCATACTTACCGTTAACACGATTTAAAATGACAAATAATTTAAGACAAAAAAATAATTGCTAATATACAATTTTAACCATTACTTCAATTAATCTATACACACTTATGATTCTAATTTTAGCTACGTTTTTTTTGTTCAAAGTTCAGGATCAGGTGCATCAATAGCGTACCCAAACTTCTGCAAAGCGGTTTTGATTTCTCCAAATACACTGGCATCTTCTATTGTAGCAGGTAACTTGACGAGTTGGGATCTAGCCAGTTTTGCAATGGCGCCTCTGAGTGCTTTCCCTGATCTTGTACGAGGTAACGCTGGCACTGCCACTGCCTTTCTGAATGCTGCTATTGGACCAATGAGGTGACGAACGAGCGCTATTAATTCTTGGGTCACTGTACTTTCTGCTACTATCTCTTCATCTGTAAAACAATGAGATATTTGCGTTCTGTACCCGGCGAGAAAAATTAAGAATTAAATTTAAGCTACGGTAAAGAATTATCAATCCAGTCACGAATTATTCATAGAACGCTACTATAGTCTAGTATAATCTTATCGTGAGATTTGGTTTTTACAATTCTTTCACACACTTTCATACGCTTTACTACTCTAAGTGACTTCATCCGAAACCAAAAAACTATTGGGAGCTATCAATTGCATTGTTTATGTATAAATTAACATATCTTTCGGAAACTAACTAGACAACAATGGCAGCAAAACATTACATTAAAACATTCATCATTATAAATTAAATATTAGCGAACACATAGCTTCGCAATTGACAAAAGAGGCAAGTATGCAGTTGGAACTAATAAAAATACAAATAGCAATCACCACATAAAGCAGTAGTTACTCCATCAAAATAAGACACTAAAAGTTATTATTTCAAGACTAAGAGAAGTCACATGAGCACATATGCCTCCTCACGGTATCTAAGTGGGAAATCACAATCCTAAGAAACTGAGAATTACGACGGCATTGCTCTATGCTGGTAATATCAACAATGCGAACCCTAGGTAGGTTAAAAGATCAGATGGTAGTAGCGATCCGGATAGATTCTGAACAAGGTCCTACCACCACTAAAATGCTTACAAATGCTTTGCAAATACTTACCATCTTGCGGTGGCCTCATTACATAAAGGCATAAAGGTACGTCTCCTTTAGTGGCGTCAGGAGCTCCAACGACCACGGCATCTGCGATTCTTGCGTGCTTGAGGACCACATCCTCGATGGCTGCTGTGGAGAGCCTGTGACCAGCTACGTTGATGATGTCATCAGCTCGGGCAACTACCCAAACCGCTCCTTCTGCGCTCATCCAGCCAGCGTCTTGAGTGTCATAATATCCCTAAAAAGTTAACTAGAGTTAAAAGCAAGGTTTGTGTGCTTTGCAATATTTCTGCAAGAAATGGCGGTTTCATTTTACCATAAGAGTTAAAAGATTTTGTTGAAAATTGTAAAACAATATAAATATTACATATTAATTATCGTTAAAAACAATATAATCATAACATAATCAACCATATTACAGGTCAATAATGGAAAAAAAATCTTACGGGATACGACTCGAAGTATGTTTTCTTGAATCTGGCGTCGGCTTGCCAGAGAGTTGAAGCAAAACCAGGTGGTAAAGGAAGTTTAGCCACTAGCCTCCCCACTTCACCCGTTTGGCATTGTGTGCCGTCTTCTTTGAGTACGTGAACTAAAAATAAACATTTAATTTGTGAATAAAATACTTATTAGGGGACAATCTTACACAAATTGACCTAGTCCCAAACTTAGCTCTAGGATTATCTATAGTAACTAAATCCCGGTATTCTTGGATATAGAAACCTAAATAGGTACTTAAAAAATATAATACATTTCCAAGACTCGTAAATATTTAAATAAATTATTCTTTCTTAAACAGAATTTGAACTTGACATAGCTAGCTTCGTCTCACTACCGTTTATTCTAACCGCGTTGTCTAACACTAACCTTGCATTCGTAGTCAAGTTTAATTATCCATTGTCTTTGCTTTTAGACTAGGTACAAACCAGGGATGTAACAGATGTGGTTATATCGGAACCGGAAACGGAACCAGATGTTTTAAATTTAGTTTAACGGAACCAGAAGCGGAAGCGGAACCGTAAACGGAAGCGGAACCGGAACCCGAGTGATAGGTGGATTGGATGGATTAAATCAAAACAACTAGATTAGTGCAGCACGTGGCAAGCGGGGGACATGAGCAAATGACAGGTTTAAACCTGTTTGTTTGTGATGTACGCCGCTCACTTCCCCCCGCTGCGTTGCTGAGACATCCGTTATAACTTCCGTTTTGGAAGTAACAGAACCAGAACCGAAGCGGATGTTTAAAACCAAACGGAAGTTCCGACTTAACAGAAGCGGAACCGGAGCTCTGTTACATCCCTGGTACAAACTCTTACGATCAAAACTCTCACGTTGACATCTACAGTATAAAAAGTCACTTGACATCAGCTTACTTGTACCTACACAAATATTTTTTTCTTATTCCTGGTGAGTTCAAATTGTTAATACAAAAAAAATGTTTTACACGCATCTCTCCTAAGCCTCATACTGCTAATTTAATAGAAAATATTTTTTCTAAGTTTTCATTTCTCCGATTTGTTTTGTCTTAATGCGGTTACCCTACCACTACCACTATGTTTAAATTGATATATATAATAACATCGAGTAACAGGTATGACAGGTATTAAATGTAGCGTAACAACACTTTAGAACTTTAATCATTAGTTTCATTGGAAAATTAACGATTATCAAAGAGGTTTATTTAAACAACTGAGTGTATGTAATCGTCATTAACTGAGCCATTATCAAGTATTTGTACTACCTACAATAGTGACTTAATTTGTACACTGATAAAACAAAACCCAAAACAACAATAGCATTGCTTTTTTTTACGGCAAAAGAGCGCACATGCCGCCTGATGGCAAGTCGGATCTGAGACCTGCATTCTCATAGACCTAGTTTACCTGTAAACTTAAATTTTAAGGCACTTGTCCCAGTTGTCCCACCGCAAGCGAGGAAAATCACTCAAGAAACAAACAAAAGATATAAATCCCGTGTCATTGGCATGTATTAACAGTCGATCGCTGACTGTTCTCTCCTCTCGCTCGTCGTCGGCGGTAGGACAAGTGCCTAAGGCTTCAAATGCGTTGCCAACCCTGAGAACTAAGATGGAATTCTATGCTAGTAATTCCACCGGTTTAACTGGTCATCTGCCCGAATAATTACAACTTAGTATTATTACCATCGTATCCTGGAACCGGGTAACCCGCTGAGTGCGGTGGCACGGCTTTGATGCCATACCCAAGGCATGCGGCTGTGATAGCAGACCCAGTCTCTGTTTGCCACCAGTGGTTCAGCACTGGTACTGAGAAGATCCGCTCGGCCCATAGCTGAAAAAATATATGTCCTTCAGGGGCCTGTTTTATAAAGCTACGAATTACAATTTACAGGTTACAAGTTTCCATTTGACACAACCTTAACCAGCCTTGGCCAGCCTTGCCAGTTTAGACATGTAAAATTGTAACTTGCAGCTTTATAAAACGTGCCCTTGATCTCTACTCGTTAGAAGCACCATTGTCGAGAAAAGATCACATATTATTATGGGAAAAGTTTGTCTATGTACATGTTTTGTATCGAGGCAAATATGCTTTGTAATTGTTGCGTTAAACCTAAAAATTAAAATAAAAAACCAAATAACAGATCTCAAAATGACCAAATATAAAATTGCAATTATATGGGAATTACATTATGTTTGCTGGTATAGGTACACTTATAAAGCACTTTGTACTTGTTAATCTAAACGGTGGTTTTTTTAACTTAATTGATTGTATATGGCTACTGTAATTGAAAAGGCGTTAAACAAAGGACGGCCCTGAGTTCACATGAACAGTGTCAATGAATAAGTTTGCATAATGTCCCTGGTCACATGTACACGCTGTACTCGTTAAAGAAGTATCTGTTTGTAAACAATTTGTATTGGGTTTACAAGTTTTAATATTAAACGATATAATATTGATTTAGTCTCCCTTGTGTTAATAGAGGGATAGGTTAAACTGATTGATAATTAGAAAGGAGAACACATCGAAGTCCGATGAAAGCTTAGCTGGAATGAAATAAAGTTAAATTGTCGCTATCGATTTGTTATCTTTAACTGTTAAGTGTCTCTGTTCCTTTGGTAGAGAATAGAGAGCAGGAATGGTTGTTAAGTACAGCAGCTTGGTTGATCTCTGTATTTATCTATACTAATATTATAAAGCTGATGAGTTAATTTTGTTTTTGATCGCGCTAATTACAGGAACTACTGGTCCGATTTGAAAAAATATTTCAGTGTTTGATAGCCCATTTATCGAGGAAGGAAGAGGAATATATCATACTCTCATAAACCAAAGCGAAGCGAGGGTGGGGCGCTAGTATTATTTAAAATTAGTTGCACTCTAGGTACACAATTAAATACCTGCAATAGGCGGTTTCATTTTGGATAAGATAAGAAGAAATCTCAGTTTTTTTCCTGACAGTGACAATTAATTTAATGGATCAGGCAGGGCCTCTTTTCAACTACGAAAACCATATTGATTTTGACATGTTATGGAGGGCGATCGAGTTAAAACCAATAAGTACCATAATATGGCAAAAGCAATATGGATTTAGCGAGTTCAATAGAGCCCCAGATTATTTTAGTTCGTTAAAATCATTTTTTATCTCAATATAAAACCTCTTAAATAATGCAAAATCCGCTCCTCATTTAACACCAAGCTAAGTTTATATAATTTAAATTTACAGTTTAAAAATCTTATTTAAATTTGTTGACTACTACGATAGTTCAAAAAGTCAACGACCGCAGAACGATAAATAATCAGTAAACCACGCCCAAAATTAATTAAATGTTCTTTCATTGACTCTTGTGTATTTTCGTAGTTACTGGAAAGAGTCACAGACGCATGGCTAATTAAGAGGGTTTTTTTTATTTTGCCAATACACCGTCGTATTTATTAGCTCATGGCACTTGTTCCCCCGCCAACGATGAGCGAGAAGCGAGTAAAGCTAGCAATCAATTATTAATATATTAAAGGTCTCTTTCTTGACACGGTAGCTATATCTTTCGTTTGAAAAACTAGTGGAGAAGGAGTTCTCGCCGGCAGCGTGAGCAGCCACCGTCCACCATTAATATGTCTAATGTGTGTGTAATGTCATTAATGTGTGTATGTGTGTATGTATATTAATGTGTCTCATTTATTCACACGGGCTCTATATCATTTATTCGTTTCTTAAGCGAGAAAATAGTCGACTACTCGCTTCCTCGCCGGCCATTGGACGAGTGCCTATATAGTGTGTACTTAACAAAATTATTCCTTAATTCTTCAGCCACATCTTTAAATTAATATTGGGTTAGGCTAGGTTAAGTTAGACTTAAATAATTATGATTTAAGGACTCGAAAACATAATTATATAAAGGATAAAAGCGTTAACACCGCCCAGTTGTCTTATTGTATTTTAATTTTTAATGTACTGTTTTTCTGTAACGTTTTTCTACCTTCAACAATAAGGTGTTTTTGTATTGTATTGTATTTTTAAATTCAGGCTTTTATTATGAGGTGACCTCCAAAATCAGTCCGTTTTCGTTTTTCTGGTTAGACTCGATCTAAAGACGATGTACCATTTCTGGTGGAGAACGAGGATCAGGCTTCCTGCCCCCCGTCCTCCTTCCTGGATCCGTCGATAAGTTACTCTTACTTACCCGGGTATCTTGATCGCAATGTTCTCCGGCGATGAATACCGATTTCAAAGAATTACTGCAGTACCGTCTCGCGTACTTCGTGTTAGGGTCACATCGCTTCAGCACTCGTATAGCGGTCGGGATCGTGAACAACGCATTGACTCGATGCTGTTCAATGATTCTTAAAGAAACCAAGATATACGGTTAATATAAATCGCTATCACAAATGAGTACTTATCCTAAAAAAATAAACCTCTACCTAATAATTGCCTTATCGGTTAAATTAATTTTGATAACCATTTTATGACTATTGAGTACCAAATGCAAGCAAAAATGTGAAATACAAACGAAAGCCATCAATTTCTAAAATCAATCGCTCAACCAACACAATTCGAATTCAAATATATTTTGGAATTTCACACAAATACCAATTTATAAAACCAGAATAGCAGTTACCTGAAGTATTGCCCAGGGTCTGGAGTTCTGTCAGGTTTGCCTTCATACAGAATAGATGTAAGCCCAGCCAGCAGTGGGCCATAGCAGATGTAAGAGTGCCCCACAACCCATCCCAAGTCAGAAGCCGCCCACCAAACACCTTTCTTCAAGCCGTATATAGCGCTCATAGACCAGCATAAGGTAGCTGCGTGTCCACACGGACGCTGGACTCCTTTCGGAGCATCAGTAGTGCCTAAATAAAACAAAAGTACCTATTTGTAAATAAAGCTGTACTCACACAAGTTTAATGGTGCAAACAATAAAAAAGTGACATCATCGTTCCATATGTAAATAGGTGACCACTTTTCTGTATGCATTTAGAGCATCGCAATAAAATTATTGATGGAAAATGACGTGTCAATAAAGTATAAAATATAATAAAAGAAAATAATATAATTTACCTGAAGTGTAGAGAATGTACAATGGTTCATTAGCTTCGACAGGCACGCAAGGCACAGGATCACTCTCTAAGGCCTCTTCCCAGCACAGATCTCGACCTTTCTCAAGAGAACATTCTAGAACTCGTCGTCGTTGATATATGATGCACTTTAGAGGTTGGTGCGAACTTTGACATAAAGCTTCGTCTAAAATATCCTTGTACCTGACAAAAACCATTAAAGCAATTTATAGGAAATAATATGTTAAAGCATTATATTTCAATGACACTTGTCTACAGCGAACAATCGAAACTAAAATTAACATAAGAAATTATACATACGACATCGTATAGGACGGATTAGAAAGCTATGATTATTTTCAATTGATGACAAATCCGACCTACTTAGATGTCGAATGTTTTAATGGATGTTAGTTTTTGAATAAAAGAAACATTTCGCAATCGAAATACAATTTACCCACCTTACTATTTTGTTTGGTTCGACGCCACAGCTTGCAGCAATAATTACAGTCGGCGCGGCGTGTTCAATTCGTGTTCTAAGTTCTCGTGCCGCAAATCCTGAAAAAAAAACGTACACTTTACGGTATGTACTTGAATAAAACGAATCCAGACTTTTGCACAAATAACTGAAATCCAAACTTCACAGTGACAATGGCCATTCACATAAATTGGCCCGGATGCTTGGCATTTTGGCCAGCATTTTAGTTAAAACCGAATTTCTAGTCAAGAGTTTTGTAACATTTTTTTTTTTAATCTTTTATTTTACTTTAGTTTGTAAACATCCAAAATGATCAGGGGCCTGTTTTATAAAGCTATAAATTACAATTTACGGGTTACAAGTTTCATTTGACACAACCTCGACCAATGACGAAAAGCTATTTGAACAGTGTTGCCAGTTTAGACCTGTAGAATTTTTACTTGTAGCTTCATAATTCATAAACCAAGCCCCTCATGGTACAGTCAACAGCATAAATAAGTGATCATTTCTGTACCTTGTCGCTTTCAATCGTTTCACAATTTTGTATAACATTTCAAACACGACGTTAATGTGACAAGGTACATAAATGATCACTTATTCATGCTGTTGGCTGTACGCGATCATCGCAATCCATAAACAACCCGAACAACCGCAACACCGGAGGAATCGCAGATGCAAGTCGTATTAATTGGTGCTCCGGTTATCTTGTTTATCCGGTTATAAAATAGAAAGTTCTAGTCTTTTCCGATTATGATAACCTAGTCTTCCATCCCATCTTGAGATCAGATCCGTGTCTAAACATCCGAGGGGTTAATGATGTGATTGATGTGTTTTAAGAGGTACAGTCACGAGATTTAATTTGGTACCCACCTTAGGTCCAAAGTCAATCTGACATTCTACAACAATAAGGTTGAGTTTCCTAAAAGTTACAAATGACTTGACATCTCTAATGACATTGACGACTTCAAGCATATTTTTCTTGAAATGGGTCCCTAATTAACGCTCGTGACCGTACTTAACCCATTTTGTCGAATTTCACTTTATCAATTGTATCATTTCATCGAACGCTATTTTCTGCCTAACCTATCTTAAACATTAATTTCGTAGTTTAAGTTACGTTAGACTTGTGACTATCAAAAAAAATGTAATGAAAATTTTGCGTTATGACATGATACGTTCGTTAAAAGGTATTTCGATAAAATAATAGGTACCCGTTTTAAGGTATGTTAACATACCTCCAAAGACAACAGAGTGAATGCCGCCGATCCTGTTCGTTGCCAGCATAGCGATGACTGCTTCTGGGATAAGTGGCATGTAAATAAGGACGCGTGATCCCCTGGTCGCTCCCAGTTCTGACAGCTTTCCAGCCAGACGCGAAACCTGCACAGATACATAAAGTTTATAACCAAGGGTCGAAATAAAATGGTCTTGGGCTGCCAAGGCGATGTGGAGTAACCCCCTCCCTCTGGGGTTTATTTGCCTAACGCACTCGCAATTGCAATCGTTTTCATTTTGAAAAACGAAGGCTTGTCTGCATACAAAATGAAAACAATTGTTCCAATGCGTCAGGATGATTAGGCAATAAGCGTGCTGGTCTTGTCATTTCTGCTCCCCTCCAGGGTCTACGCCCTAGCCGCTGGCACCGCCCTAGTTCCCCCAGGATCTTGTACCCAGTGGAAGTACCTGGTCTTTCATCTCGTTGTAGGTGATGCGCCGAACAGTGTCCGTGAGGGGGGAGTCATGAACCAGAGCCACGGTGTCTCCCTGGCCATTCTCCACGTGACGGTCTATGGCGTTGTGGCAGACTGACATCTCTCCGCCTACCCACCTGGGAATAGGGGGGTAAAACATAGTATAAAATGACTTATTTATTTTCGAAAATATTTTGTTAAAATGGTTTAACAAATGTTTCATCTGCAGCACAGTTGAAACATATCGAGTATGCGGTCTTAATAAGCAGATGCCATACTAAACAAAGACACTACTTTGATAATCGAAGTTCGAAGTTACGTTCGCTCCATCCCTTTCTTTCAATTTAATCTCGAACGACGAGTGATAGTTAATTCTAGATTCCCTTGCCAAGATGCATTACGCTAACTAGCGTTTCTATTCTTTTAGTTTTCAAACCAATCACGTCACTGGTAGGTGACGTGATACAAAAAGTCACGTGATCTACCAGTGACGCGATTGGTTTAAAAACGAAACGAATAGAAACGCTAGTAAGCGTAGTGCATCATGGCAAGGGCCTCAGACTTGACGGGTCCGTGTTATTACATTCGAAACACATTCAAAATGAAACCTTGACCCTCCATTAAATACAATTCGTTTGAGTTTTTACGTTCTTACTGTAATACTATGCAGGGGTTTTTGAGGATAATTACAGAAATCTCGATATGGTGCCGTGTATATGGCATAATTTTAACTGTCCGAAACGTATTTGGCATAATAGTAGTTTATGAATTGTTGCATAATGAGGGGTGTTAAAACACGAGTGTTTTAATACCTAGTTATGTGCAGTTTCATACACTACTTTATTCTACTTTCAAACATTACAACAAAACGTATTCAACGAATGGCGCCAAAACCTATCACCGCATGCGTTAAAGCGGGCGCTGTCACACTGCTGACAAGTAAAAATTGGAATGAAAACTTTTTGAAAAAATGACGCGAACCGCATGTGCGTTCCATTATAAAAAAAACATTGATATGGAACCTCGTTGGTGACGTCAACTTTTTGGATTAACTTGTATTGTAATGGTAAAAAAAATACTTTATTATAACATTATTTTGTTAGAGAAAATTAGGTATTTTACCTATAGATTATACCACAGTAACACAGGAAATGTCTCAAAACGTACGGAACCTTCTCCAATCTCTCCATGCGCTAACTCGAATTACTTGCCAGATTTTTAGATGTAAGTAATTATGTAACCCCAAAAGAAAGACTGCTTTCCCCCTAGTTTGTGGTCATCCACTTACCACTTCGTGAAAGGTGGGTTGCTGTTATCCAGGACCCGGTCCCACGGCCGCGCCCACTCCAGCTCATGGCCCACTTTGGCCCAGAAGCCTTCAGGGTCAGCCAGGGACTGCTGGTACGCCTTCTGATACTCTTCGGTGACCCCACTTTCTCCTAGAACAAGGATATATCTTGGGTTCATTGGACTTGGATAAAATTAAGTGTGTTCAGGCCGGGACTTAGGCCCGTATTAATAAACTCATCTTGGCTGAGATGCCCGTCACAAGATACGTCAAAGTAAACGTCAGGACATAGAACACTGTCATGTTTGGCACATCTCGAGACGAGCATTAGAATTGAGATTAGTTTATTAATACGGGCCTTTAGAGATCCAGGGCACTTGGCATTTGCCGAGCAATTGGGTACCTTAGTCAAGATGAGTTAATTTAATACGAACCTTAATCTCCCATATCAGTACTAGTACTTTAGAAAAAACTCGTATCTGATATTTTTAGATGTATGAGTTTTAACTTAAATCTCTTCAATTAAGAGATTAATTGACAACATTTCATTTTGGTGACACCTGCAAATTACTATACGAATCGAAAGGGTTTTACCTCCTGAACACGGCAAAATATTTATTTAGATTTATTTTTCTTTAATTTCAAAATTACAAGTAAGTTAATAAAAATATCGAGTTTTACCAATACTATGCCTGAATAGATATAATACCATTGCCTTTTTCACGAGAAAAAAAGCTGTCATACTTCAAATTAGACATTGACACTATTGACAGATGGATAGAGACTAAGGCCCACTTGCGTGAACCAGAGTTAGCGTCTTAACCCGAGGTTAGGTGGCAAACCACGTACAAAAGTAGATGCTTAAACTCTGGGTTAAGAGCTAACTCTGGTCCACGCAAGTGGGCGTTAGTGTCTTAACCCAGGATTAAACTTTTCGTGCAAGTGGCCCTTTATCGGCTGACATGATACTTTTTTATATACCTACAGATTGGACTAACGTAATATGTCCATTGTGTCGTAGAAATGAAGTTACGCCCTTTTAGCATAAGTGCATCTTAAAAATTAATAATAAAATAATTATTCATTCTAGAGAAAATTTAAAACTATTAGTGTCTTTCTCCTTCCAAACAGTATCTATAAAACGAATAAAATTAAAGTTTTGAAAATATGAAATCTTGTCAATTAAGACTGCACCGAGCGTACGCCGGATGGACAGTGGCGCCCTCATTACTATTATTGTGTTTTCTAATAAACCAAAGTATTTTCTTAAAATTGGTCGGTAGGTTTTTGTACTACAAATGAAAACACAACTTATAGGGTATATCACATAGTTTAATAACCATTCACCTTTGAGTTATCAACTTAACGGAAAAAAGTGGCCACCTTTTCCCGTTAAGCTGACTACTCAAAGGGTAATTGTTATTAAAGTTTGTTACGGATCCCATAAATTGTGTTTTTACTTGCGCTACAAAACGTATCGTCTGATTGCAAGGAAATTCTTTAGTTAATTATAAAACACAATAATAGTAATGAGGGCGCCACTGGACTCTCGACGTTTGTTCGGTGCAGTCTTAAATCGGGTGCAGACTCGTGGTCACACCAGGTCGTCACACCATTACTATTCGACGGAGCCCTGCCTGCCCTGGCAGGGCTCCTATTTCTGAGCGATTTGCCCTTCGGGCATCTAAAGATACCTAACGAACCTAACCTACCTACTTTTGCGGAATAAGAATGTTTTCTGTCGAATTTCCGACCAAAGCGAATAGCAGTGGTGTGACAATCTGGTGTGACCACGAGTCTGCCCCTCTTAAATCGTATATCACGAAATATGAGATGAGATATGAAATACGAGTAATGACGATATAGACTTGTTACAATCCACGAAGTTGCGCCCCACTTCTTAGTTAAGTAAACGTAATTAGCGCATCAATAACGAGGTTTGCCTAATTGATAGTACTAGCAGGGGTAGCGGTCTTCGATTCGATTCCCGTAAGGGCAAATATTTATGTGTAAAAATGCTTCTCGGATGATTACTAAGGCTGCGCCCACACCGCTGCTTAACGGTGCGTATATTACGGTGCGTCAAAAACGGCGCCATGCTGTCACTATGGCCCCGTCTTTTGTTTACGCAACGATACGCACCGTTAAGCTCCAGTGTGGGCGCACCTTCAAAGTCCATACCCAGAGATTAGAGATGCGTTCGCGCTCAAAGTGCGGAGTGGCTCTAGCCTAGTCAAGATGCACACGCTAGCCTGGACAAAATGTGGATAAAGTAAAGAATCCGTCACTCTCGTACTTATATACGTGTCAGAATGTGACGGATGTTTTACCCACATTTTGTCACGCGATAAACGCCACTATATGTATAAGGCTCCCAATTGGGTCACCATGTCATTTTGATGAATTTCAGTTTACAGTGAACGAAAGAAACTACGAAAATGATACCTTTACCTTGCAGTGGATGTAGGTTGAAATGATGATGATGATAATTCAAGCTGTTGCCATCCGCCTTTGATTTGGTTGCATATGGAACACCTATTGGAACTCTCTGATCGAGACAATGTTGAGATTTAAATTTTCGGATTTGTGGAAGAGTTGGGGACAGATATATGCAGAAGCTGAAGTAATCTGCGTGCAAAAGATCCCTGAGTAGATTACTTCGGGCATCCTTTGAGATTCGGTCCGTTGGTTGTACGTGGGGTAGAACCATGAGTTGGTGGTGGGCAATGCAAGTCTTACAGCCCCTTTACCCCATTACTAAGAAGGTTACCCATAAGTGGTAGGTACCCTCTCGTGTGCTCGATCTATCGATATTTTATGGTAGGTAAACGAGCACACAGGCCTCTTGATGGTAAGTGGCATCGCAGACCCATATACATTTGCATTCGGAAGACTACAATCACAACACTGCGATCCTAAGAATGCATTGCCAATCCTGAGGGCTAGACGACGACGTGTCTGTGATAATAGTTTCACACGTAATGTATCCCCACATGAAACAAAAATGCTGCTTGGAAGTAGGTTAATGGATAAGGATGCGGGTGCGGGTGGTAGGACCTTGTGCAGGGTCCGTCCGGATCGCTACCACCATCTTATCCATTAACCTACCGCCAAACAGCAGTGTTTGCATTGTTGTGTTCCGGTTTGGGGATAAGACAGCCGGTGAAATGACTAGCATAGAGGCATTTCATCTTAGTCCTCAGGGTTGGCAACGCATTTGCAGTCTTAGGATTGCATTGCAGTCTATGGGTCACAGTTTCCACTTACCATCAGGTGGCCTGTGTGCTCGTTTGTCTTCTCTATGCCATAAAAAAAAAAAGATGATGGTACGATGAACATGACAGCAGGCAGTAACTCAATCAGTTCCTCGGAACCCATGACTGATGCAATGACTAGTAGATATAGAGATAGATAGACAAATGATTCAAATACTTACCTTTCCTTTGGTGATAAACTAAACACCTACCATAGCTATCGATATCAGCGGCCGACACAAATGCTTTCTTCTTCAATTCACTAATCGAAGATTCGAATTTGTTTTTCTCTATCAGAGAGCCACTCACTTCGTTTTCCTGATACATTTTTGCTGCCTAACCACTTCGAAAGTCGAGCAACTACTGTTCTCCACTTTCCGACCGAGCTATATGGAATCTATTAAGGTGTTTATGCATGAAGACCTATGCCCCTACTGAATTATTTAATAAGTTTACTGAAAAGAGGTTGACGTAGTCGATTTTAACGATAGCAATACTTAGATGGGGAGATAGCTTTCTTTTGTTGATGCGTTTTGTATTTGTTTCGTAATTTATGTGTGTTTCCTCATGTACAATTGATTGACAAAGACGTAGGTATATGTCTGATGTGTCTGATGTATTAATAGTTTTTTCCTATACAGGGTGGTCCATCCAAATTGGTCGTATGGTGAATCCGGAACCTATAATATTCTTAGTTAATAATAAGTAAAGTAGCATCGAGTCAATATTTAATCTGATTGATTCTTCCTAATTAACAGATAGTAAGACTCATATAGTTTTGTTTTCAAGGTTTGCATTAATTTGTTTTTGCTAAATTTTGAGACTTTTTGCTAAATTTGAGAGTTATCGTATTCTTGAGTAGAGACCGCGAATCGGCAAACGTAGTGTAGGACGCCCTCAGACTAGGTGGAGTGACGATCTTGGCAAGGTGGCTACGAATCGTGCTCGTTGGCGTGCAATGGGATAGGCCTATGTCCAGCAGTGGACTAATATAGGTTGATGATGATGATGATGAAATTTTGAGACACCGGAAAAAGTTTCATTTTTAAATGACATTTAAGTCTGTGGTATAAGTGTGGTGATGCTGTTTTTGGAAAAAGAAACACTGCATTTAAATATTTTAAAAAAAGTAAGTAGAACCGGAAATCGAACCAAGTAGCATTCCAGGAAATAACACACATTTTTTGCAATAACTCAAATCGGAATATAATAAATACCTACCTACTGTGCGGCGGTACGAAACCCTCGGTACAGTTTTGTAACTTTGATAGTTTCTGAGAAAAAGTGAGTGTGACATACAGACAGACGGACAGACGGACATGGCGAAACTATACGAGTTCTAATTTACTTCGGGACCATAAAGACGATTGCTAGGTTAGTTACCTTACTAACTGATTAAAAAGAAACATGTACGTACTGAACTTTAGGACAGGTATGTTTCTTTATAATCTTCTAATGCTTTTTTTGCTAAATGGGTGGATTGACTTTTTGTTGTTGTTATTCTGTCCCAGGAGACAACAGTGATAGAGTTTCTTAGAAAATAATTAAAATATACACTACTAATACGCTTTAAAGAAAATTCATAACAGAATTGGTTTGTAATTGCCACAAAACCTGATGTTTGCTGGGGTGTTATTCTCTCAAAAACAACGGACGGGCGGACGAACGAGGGAAATCGCAGCGACGAGTTTAGGTAGTCCCGTCAGAGCGAACAAAACACATTTTAGCGCGTGCATTTTCAATAAAGCTGCCTTATACGTTCGATCCATCGGCAGAAACCATGCTGCTAAATTGAAAATGCACGCGCTAAAATATGTTTTGTTTGCACTGACGGGACTACTTACACTCGCCGCTTGGACATTCACTCGTTCGTCCGTTCGACCGTCGTCGTTGAGACAATCACTACCCTGGTTTTATACACTTTAAAATCGTGTTTTAAAGTGTGACACAGGACACGTCACCATGGCAACGAGCAACAAAGAAAAGTTGATTATGATATAATTTTTCGGACATTTATCTATGATCCAGTCAATAAGACATTGCAGTGCCCTGACAGTCTGACAGGGTATGAAGTACCTCCTACTAACCACCTACTAACCAGTAACCACCTTATAATGTAATTAACTTGGTAGTCATAAAGGATTATATGATTACCTGATTCTATGATACACTAATGCTCAATAAGAATAACTCTGATAAGTAGTTTTCGAACGCACCGCGCATGTGGATTGCTCACCCTGTATTAGGTATGAGACAGCCTAATTCTTTTGTTTTTCATGTTTAGTAATAAGTAGTTCATCTGTGGCAGTGCCTAGTCCCTACGAAGAATACCGATGACGAATTTTGATGGTTATAAATTAGACATGTTATTGACATACGAGTATATGAGAATAGGGTAAATCGTCAGTAACTGGCCACTTTAGAAAGTGTCATTTAGTTACTAGCCACCAAATTTCTTACTGACGCTGTTAGTAAAGATACTTGGACAGTACTCCGGGTAATAACTCAAGATCTAGGTAGGTATTCTAGTTTAATCGCAAAAATGTGGGCAAATATCTTTCTTAACTTATTTTATTGCAAAGTGGCCAGTTACCGGGGGGTGGCCAGTTACTGACGATTTACCCTATGTCTGGATAGATATCGATAAAATATCTAATTAGGTGTTTTTGTTATTTAAAAATCGAGCTTCATGTAGGGTCTTGAGTCTCGAAATTTTGAGGATTTCGTGTTTAAGCTAGACTGTCACTTGGGGAGGTAAATTAATAAAAAAGGTCAAAAACTATTCTCTTTATTTCTAACCTAAACTACTGACCCACCCTCGCTTCGCTTCGGTTTAATTACTTTTTTTCAAATAAAAGTACCTTTGACGTTATATCGTATTGTCATCGTTATGATAG
Source organism: Acleris laterana (assembly GCA_963966035.1). Classification (NCBI taxonomy): domain Eukaryota; kingdom Metazoa; phylum Arthropoda; class Insecta; order Lepidoptera; family Tortricidae; genus Acleris; species Acleris laterana. Next base: position 1,594,103 of record OZ014459.1, on the reverse strand, counting down.
CTCTTATTTACTTCACAGTAATGGCGGCCGAGTTAAAACAATACCATAACACAAATCTTCAAAAGCAATGCGGTTATGCCGAGTATAATAGAGCCCAAGATATAGAGCAAAATCATACGGTAGCGTATTCTGTCGGTTAAGTTCGTATTCATCTCGCTTTCTCAATTAGCTTGTTGGTATCACACATACACAGACACACACACACACACACACACACACACGCACATAGCTTAATTAGGTACCTATTTACCTGTTACTAGTACTTTAGCTAAGTAGTTTTAGTATTAATCACTGTACACCTACTATTTTATCACTTAATAGTATTACCTCAACGAAGAGCGGTGCTTCCCGACACAAGCAATATCAAGCTTAATGGGAAGCTCCATCCATTAACCATGTAATCAAGTGCTTATTATGAAATAAAGAATTTTGTATTTTTTGTATTATTTGTGTTTTTTTTTTTTGGTATGTACAGTCGGCCAAGAAAGTGGTCTACCAGTTTTGACAAAAGTTTCTGTGAGGTTTAATTATCGCTAAGGTTGACACTTGTCACTGTCATAATATTCAAGGGAAATGAACTTCAACCGTAGGGTGGTTGACCACATTTTTGGCCGACTGTACTATAGCTGATTGAGATAGAAATATAAATATGAACTTTTCCGACCAAAAACGATCTGTACTATTTTGGCACATTCATTCATTCTAGAATTATTCTATGAAACATCGTGCCATCATGAAAACGATTTGATCGGTTGCCTAATTTCATGCCGTATGCAAACTCCGTATTCGATTTAAGAAGCGTTACGCCAATTGGAATCAAGTTGCTTTTGTGATATTTACATATTTTTTCATGTGGGTATAATGCAGCAGCCCAGAAATCTCATATTTTGTTCATTATTATTAATTAATGGTGAGTTTATTTTTCTTAGGGCCATAATTGGTAACATAACCTAAATACAAAAAACCCGCCAAGTGCGGCCTCGGACGAAGGGTTCCGAACCATTATCTATAAAAATCACTGTAATTGAAATAAAATGTGTATTTTATTTGAATTTAATTATTAATTTCTAAAGTAATACAACGAAATATTCTGTGAATCGAGCAAAAATCTTTTCACTAACTATATTGGATTATCCAATAAAAGTTTTCTCAGCTGATGTTTAATAAACAACTGAAAGTTAAAATTATAACTAACCTTTTATAAAACTAAATATAACATACAAAAATAATTCAAAACATTAAATCTAATAGCGGTCCAAAGATGAATGGCTAACTTTCTTTGGTCTCCTTGACTAATTTCCATAAACATATTGCTAAAATATCCCAAAAAACAAATGTAGTCTTTTTCTCCATTTGAATAATGAAGCTAGAGTAAAGATCATTCATACGAGTATAACTTTCTTGCGCGTTTGTTTTACTTGAAACTGGGACGGTGTTTTCGTTTTTTATTTTGGTTAAATGTTGATAAAGTGCATAGCAGTGCAGTCGAGGCGATGCCGAATCTGTGTGGTAGATGCAGCTAAATCTTACCCAAGCTAAAGTGGTGAGTAAATATATCACTTAATCGATATTAGTAATATAATATGCTTCTTTTAACCAATCAGCAGCGAAAGCCCCGTCCCAGTGCTTTATACTATAAGATTTTAGCTTTTTATTGGCACCGTAACTTCAAATTGGGTACCTATTAACAGGGCTTAGTTGGTTGTGTCCCTATAAAGCTAGAGGTTCGGGTTCAAACCCCGGTAACGGCAGAATGTTCCTGAGTCATGGATGCTTTCTACGTTTTTAAGTATATATTTCTCTATATAAGTATTTATATCGTTGTCTAGTATCCATCATAGCATAGCACAAGCCTATAGTTTTGTTTGGGACGTCAATTCTGCTCTCAATTCTCATACAGAGAAAAAGCGCATATACAATTAATTCATATAAGGATTACAATAAGGTTGGACGTGTAATACAATTCATATAGTAGATGCGCCTTAGATTATAAATAAATAATTCTTGCCAGCTTTCACCATTACGTAGATGATTTATTACATGTGCTAACAAGTCTATATTTTCACCACTTATCTATAAACATAAAAGGCAAACCTGACTCACTGACTTATATATCAACGCACAGCCGAAACTACTGTACCTAGAAACGTGAAATTTGGTACAGGAGTTCCTTACTTACGTCATGGTAAGTGAGCACTAAGAAAGGTTTTTCCGAAAATCGACCCCCAACGGGAAGAAAGAGGGGAAACTAATTGTACGCCTATGAAGTCACACGCGTCTAGTATTATCATATTAGTGGGGCCTTTCGGGTACATTTCAACCCTATGGAACTTTTGTCTAATTAACCCTCTTTTTAACACTTCATATTCCAGCAGGACCATACGTCACAGGCCTCGGCGTCAGCATCTCAGGCCATGTGAAAGTTGGCGATAACGTAGGAGATTTCTTAAAAACGTTACTAGCCAACGTCGATGGTCAATTCGATCCAAACGAGGAACACAGTCCTATAGTAAGCAAACAGGGCTTGGACATGGACGAGTTGCAGAAATGGTTGAACGGGAAAGGGGATAACCAAGTGGCAGTTGTTAATAAGTTTGGGTATGATGAAGATCGGGAAGATATGCTTAGGGAGAACGACCAACCGAGCCTTAGTGCAGGACATATTTACGGGGTACATGAGGGGCAGGATGATGAAGAGCCTCAGAACGTGATTGAAACCAGACTGTGATTGTAGTTATTATAGTAATAAATGAGTTTTCTTTTTATTGTTCGTGTTTATTATTAGTTCGATCCGTACGCAGCTGAAATGGCTTCCTATCCGTCGCCGCAGAGATTTACATAATCGTTGCCTTTATGCAAGAGTGCGTCATCTCAAAATGAGTTGCTGTTGCATTTAAATTCAGAACACTTTCTACGTAAAGTTTTCTTTACAACGTCATCATTTTTTGAGTTGTAGCATCAGTATTGTATAAAAGCAGCGATTATACTCTCACTCCTCTTCAATGTCCTCTTCCTTCTTTCTTCTCCTCCCTATCTTTCCGAAAGATATAGCTAAATGGCCTGCGGCAGCGGCCATTGTCTGCGTTCCAGTGCCAATCTTTCCCTAGTTCCGTCTAATAAAACACGATTCTATGCCAAATCTTTCACAGTTCCTGCTTTCCATCTGTGGAATAAACTTCCGTTGTCCTTAAGACAATCTCCTTCTGTAGTCTCTCTAAAGAGAAATTTAAAATCGTTGTGGTTGAATAAATCGTGAAGCCAAGCTCCTATAATGATTATAATTATTATTATTATTTACGTGTAATTATATATATACATATAAGTGTGTATGTGTATTATATATGTAAGTTTATATTAGTTTATACTTTATTGGTAATTTTTTTGTTTTATTTATAATAAGTATATGCATTGTCCTTAATCATTTACTTCAAGGTTAGCTGGAAGAGATGCCATTAAGGGATAAGTTCGCTTTTGTACATTACTTTTATAACAATGTTGTAATATTTATGTTTGTGCAATAAAGAGTTTACATACATACATACATATTCTATTTGTGAACGATGATCTTGTCTGGCCTTTCAAATATTTTGGGCCATTTTTTTTTTATATATAAGGATATGACTATAGGACAAACGATATTATGGATCGCGAATAACAACCTGTTTATTCAATTAACATAACATATTATGTTTGAAAAAAATTAACTTACTAACACTGGCTACGAAACATTTTCTACACAGTCATAACATTTTTTAATTCCTATGTACATTTTTTTTTTAATACAGTGAGCTAAGTTCTTGTAGGTACCCAGCATAGCTTCAGACGGCCTCGCATAAAAAAAGTCAGAATTTAAACAAAACTACACTACGATAACTCTTAGAAGGTCCTTTGGGTTTGTACTTTTCTCTCAGACGCTCTTATTAACAGCTAATTCACACTTTGCGAAGTGCAAGTGCGAAGTTCATACATTTGCTGTCAAGTGGCAAGTAGTAAATGTATGAACTTCGCACTTGCACTTCGCAAAGTGTGAATCAGGCCTAAGAGTGAGTGAGAGAAAACTACACACCAGAAGCACCATTTAAGTGCTCACGGACATATTTTGTAAGTTTTTTTTTGTGGCATTCTAGTTTGGCCATTAACAATATCATAGAGGTAGGAAAGCATAGAGGGAGTATAAAAACGAGTAATAGAATAGTACTCTTCGCACCTGTTACAATTGCCTTTCGTTAAAAAGAGTCGTCTACATATGACCGCCGACGATTGAAGTTAAAATTTCAGAATTTGAATTTGATTTTCAGAATTTGATTTTGACGACGCGCTGGCCTAGTGGGTAGTGACCCTGCCTACGAAGCTAGCGGTCCTCGGTTCGAATCCCGGTAAGGGCAGATATTTGTGTGATGAGCGCGAATATTTGTTCCTGAGTCATGGATGTTTTTTTAATGTATTTAAGTATATATTTCTCTATATAAGTATTTATATCGTTGTCTAGTACACATAGTACAAGCCTAGAGCTTAGTTTGGGACTTTGTCAATTGGTGTGAGATTGGCCCCTAAAAAAAACAAAAAAAAAGTGTACCACTTTTTAGGTGTGTTAGTGTGTGTCACTCTGCATTAGTGTGCAGTCAGTGATGTGGGGTTTATCAATAATATTGGCTACAAGCTGTGTTGTGCACAGAAGAAAAAGGTGGTACGTTTGACATTTGGTTACACGGGATCTATGTTTTCCTACATCTATGAACAATATAGCTTAGTTATACGAGTATTGTACGGATTGTGCGAGATGAGAATTGATGGCTCTCGATGGCAAGGGCATTGGGTAAATTTGTTTGAAGAATATTGTCACTTGTTTTTTCAGCAGCCACCGATGATTTTAACACAGTTTTTTAGAGGACCTCGAAATACACCTCTATAATTGATGGCGGTTAATAATATAGGAGCCGAGATATTTAAGATTTAATTGTTCAGTTTTTGGTACTAAAAGCACGCCTAGGTAAGAATATTAAATATCTCGGCTCCGATGCATTTAAGAGTATTATATTACATAACAAAACCTGTTTATTTTGAATTATTCTATCATAATTTACCACTTTTACTAATGGCCGCTCACCTTGAAAATGTATGACTTTTACAAATGACAACACTTTTACCCAAACCCCTTTGGCTAGAATGGGCCGACGTGCCCAATTCTCGTCTCTCTTCGCCTATAGAAAATCACCTTAATTTTGGATAATTTTTTCAGCGCTGGTCACTCAAGGCTATCAAATTGATGAAGAAGTGCGATTAGGTATATTTAAGAAATACGGGGATCATAACCCAGCGTACGAAGGCACTCCGGTTTCTGCTGCAAAAGACTTCAGGCAATGGCAGAGAGACAATCATATGATTATGGGGGTAACGGAATATGAAGGGGACGTGGGTTCTATGGATAAAGTAGCCAACAAAATTCACGAGGATCTGTCAAGACAACTAAGAATGGGATGAATTATGTTTTTATTAAAATAATAATTATGGTGGATCATGATAATCTCAAATAAACATATAAAGCAGTTTTTTTTTGTATTCCGTCGTCAAAATAGGAACCCTTATAGTATCGCCATGTTATCTCGGAAACTAGGTATCTACTCGCAAGTTACAAAACTGAAGTTTTGTACACATCTAGATATTTATGCCTCACATGTCCATGTCCATTCGACGAACTAAGTAAAAAAAAAATTGCCTGATGCCACCCGGACAAGTAAGAAACGAGTTTTTTTTTACTTTATATTATAGATATATTTGAACTCTTTTTTCTTTTTTATGGCATAGAGAAGGCAAACGAACACACAGGCCACCTGATGGTAAGTGGAAACTGTGATCCATAGACATTCGCACTCACAAGACTGCAATGCAATCCTAAGACTGCAAATGCGTTGCCAACCCTGAGGACTAAGGTAGGATGCCTCTATGCTAGTCATTTCACCGGCTGTCTTACCCCCAAACCGGAACACAGCAATGCAAACACTGCTGTTTGGCGGTAGGTTAATGGATAAGATGGTGGTTGCGATCCGGACGGACCCTGCACAAGGTCCTACCACCCGCAAAAAAAGCAAATTTAAAAGTGTAATTTCCGCTTAGAGTGACGTTTCCCCACCCAGAATGATAGAACATAGGTATAACGAATTTAAAAAGAAAACTGTCATGTTCACGTGTCAAGTAGACTTGATTAGTTCTTGTTATAGAGGGGTGACTAAAGTGTTTATACGTGGTTTATCTAAATATATAAAAGGAAAAACTGACTGATTGACTGACATATCAACGCACAGCCTAAACGGCTAAACGTAGGCACTTGACATTTGGAAGGGACGTAGCTTAGGTACCGTAGAGGTGCACTAAGAAAGGAATTCCCGAAATTCCCACGGGAACGGGAATTAGCGGGAAAATCCTTTTGTATGAAAAATCTAAACCGAAGCGAAGCGAGGGCGGGTCGCTAGTACCTACTAAAAATGATCTAAGACTAGTTGTATTTCCAGATTTTTTTTTTTGTTTGTAGAAACGGCGTCTGAACCCTGCACTGAGCATGGTCCGACATGCTCTTGCCCGGTTGATTCTTGCCCGGTTGGTAAGGATGACCACCTTAAGATCTGTTTTTGCTTGCTCAGTATCTGCTTATCGACTGAGCATGACACATTCCGTCATAATGAATGTCATTTCACTACATGGCCCACAGATACATGGTTATAGATGTAGTGCAAAATGATTTTCCTTCGTCCTTTATCGGAAAAGTTCGTATTTATCGTGCTCTCTCAATTAGCTTCAGTACCCATCTTACAGCCGTAGGGGTAAGTCGCATCAGCAGACGAATATATATACATAGAGTGGCTAACACGCAATTCAAATATTCGCTATAGTTTTGATTATATTTACAGTTTACTTATAAAAAGGTTGTATTGGTTGTATTACCATGCCGAAACCTCGAAATCGGTTAAAAAATCCAGTCCAAGGAATTATATTTAATAATATACCTGTATTTCTTATCAGAAAATAGCAAATTCAAAAATAGCAATAACTCAGAGTATTTTGGCAAAGTTCAACAGCGAATTTCGGACGCAACAGGCATATCTAAACCTACAATAAGAAAATTTTTGAACCAGGAAGAAGAATATAGAAAAAATAAAGATGCCATCACAAACAATATTAAGCTGGGAAGACCACGCAAGAAATTCTATCTAGATCTTGATGATTTTGATTACGCAGTGATACGACGAATGGTTTATAACTTTCATCTGATTTATAAACAAGTTCCTACAATAAGAGCACTAAAGTCCAAATTAATAGAAACAATGAATTTCAATGGCTGTGATTTTACACTAAGAAAGATACTACGCCAAATGGGTTTTCTATTCAAGAAAATTACTAACAATAGAAAAATGCTGATGGAAAAAGGTGACGTTAGACTTAAAAGAGTAAAGTACCTGGACTTAACAAGGAAGTACAGATCTGAAGGCAGGGATATTGTGTATACGGACGAAGCTTATGTTCATACATCCCATTTAACAGGGAAGTGCTGGATCGATTCTACGGATAAAGGAGTGAAACAGTTAATCTCAAAAGGTCAACGCCTTATTATAATACATGCAGGTAGTGCCAAAGGATTTGTACCGGGTGCTCTACTTATGTACAAGTCTACTGATAAGACCGGTGATTATCACGATGCCATGAATAATGTCAATTATGAAAAATGGTTACAGAATCAACTTATTCCTAACTTGTCTCCAAATTCTGTATTAGTAGTATACAATGCTGCTTATCACAATAAATACGTGGAACGCCCGCCCAACTCTAATACCGCAAAGCCGCTTATGATAAACTGGTTACAAAAACACAATATTCCCCATGATTCATCATTTCCTAAAATACAACTATACGAAATTATTTGTCGACATAAAGAAGACTTTGTAGAATATTCCATTGACAAAATTTTACATCAACATGGGCACGAAGTGTTAAGGTTACCGCCATACCATCCCGACTTCAACCCTATAGAAAATATATGGTCACAGATAAAAAGTTACGTATCAAAAAGGAACATAGACATGAATATGGGTACAGTAAAAAAATTGATTGAAAAAAAAATTAATATGATTGGCCCGGATTAATGGAAGAAAGTTTGTGATCATGCCATGAAATGTGAAAATGAATATCGGTCACAGGAACACTCGATGGATGATCACATCGATAGGATTGTAATTAACGTAAATGAAAGCACTGACGAATCTGACTATGATATGATCGATGACGGTTACTCAGATTGTGAAATAGAAAATGTTGAAAATATCGACCCAAATATGCAGTAGGTAAAATATTAATGTTAAGTACAGTCACTGGCATAAATAAGTTATCATTTATGAACCTAGTCACTTTAACGTCAGTTTGAAATGTCATACGAAATTGTCCAACGATTAAAAGCGACAAGGTATAGAAATCATCACTTATTTATGACGGTGACTGTACCTATAAGCATCATAGCGGGCCTAGTATGAAAGTCTTCATGTCGTTTGCATCCCTCTCACACGCGGGTTATTTACTTAGGTGCGAGAGGGACGCTAATGACTTTTTTTTTTCATACTAGCCCCGTTAGTAGATGCTGTTTTTAAGTAGGCAGGTATTGAGTTTTATTCTTGTAAATATTTCCCAATAAGCTTTATTTGGTTGTACTTTATGTTTTAATGTGAAGATAATGTTTTGTTTACTAATGGCAATAAAACTGAGTATTTTCAAAGTTATTGAAGGTGGTTGTAACATCTCTATATTATACAGTGCCATATGCTGTCATTTGTCACTTTGTCATTTGACACTAAACAATAAAGTTCCATTTTAATGGACATGAAAACGTCACTCATTTAATACAATCATTGATTGACAGTTCGGGTGCCATCGTATTCCGATTGAGATCCGAGTTTTCCCGAAGGAAAATCATTTTGCACTACATCTGTACCATGGTCACGTATAAACAACAGCCACTATTGGTTCAAACTGAACTCAAGTCTTTATTGGTCGTTACAAAAGTGTTGCTATGGTCACGTATAAACAATAACCACTATAGGTTCACTGAATTAGTCTTTATTGGTCGTTACTAAAGGGTTGCTATGGTCACGTATAAACAACAGCCACTATTGGTTCAATATTATATCTCTCGTCTGTTACATAGTTTAACAAGGTAACATGTGTTTGCAACGCTTAAATGAATTTATTTGAAAACTGGTCAACCTTTTCATTCCGCGACTGCTTTGCATTGAGGTGGACATACGAGTACAACAGAGTTTTCGTAGAGTATGCGCTATTTGTTCAATAGGGCAGCAGGAACGCAAATGAGTTCAGACGTATTGAATAGCGGGTTAAGTAATTCAATGTAGCTATGCATACTGCCCTCCTAGGAAATAAGGACGTATGTCTTATAGAACCACGTAATAATCGTTCCTTAAATACTAAAGGGTCACAAATCAAAATGTGTTTGTGTTGCATTTAAATTCGGAATGCTATATACTTTAAGTTTTCAATCAAACTATATCTATTTTTGTTTTGTGGCGCTTTTGCATGTAAGCAGCGGTATGTTTTAGTGACCTTACTTCTTAAAATAGAGGGTAAAATTTACTTTGACTATTAAATTGCGTATCTATGCGTCCTTTTTATTCAGGAGAACAGCATAGTAGAGGGGGAGTCAAACAGGAATTCCACTCCGGCGCATTCTCCGCACGCACACGCCACACACGTGAAAGAATACTATTATTTTTCTTTGTTTTTGATTATTATTTACTGAGAAAATCAAGTGACGAAATTATAAATTATAATTGTCTCATACATAAACTCACGCCTTTATTCCCAGAGTGGGGTAGGCAGAGCTACAGAATTACCAACAACTATAAAAAAAATGTGATAATTCTGTAACCACATTTTGCACACTTAGGCGAAGATGTTTACCAGTGTATTAGTGACAGGTTGCAAGCCCATCGCCTAACAGTACTACACGCCTTTATTACCTTAGTCGGCTTTTACGACATCCACGGGAAGATACGGAGTGGCACTATTCTAACCCGGCTACCACACGGAATAATTGTCTCTTCACTAAATAATTGATAACAAGAACTAGAATAGCTATTTACACAAATACTTTTCATAATTATTTATGTTATTAGAAGTTCTAAAAATACCACCCATACTTTTTTCCAAAATTTGAAAAAATACATGCACGTTAGCTGGTGTCCTCATTCTTTCGATATGTCCCCAAACATTTGATCCTTTTTGTCAGTCTTGTTACCAAAATCTAATGCATTTCTTGGTAACAAACCTGAGTATTCATGAATGAATGAATTTAATTTTTCTTGTCTGAATAAGATCATTCATCATTCATTCTGAAATGATGGTCCCAACAGCATCTTTTTTGTAACTGTTTATACGGATATTTAAACTTGTTTGATTGAATCATACGCATGACTTCCCTCAATCGCAAATATAATAGCTTGTCATGATTACTTTTTTAAGAATTCTTATTTGTAACTTAAAAGCGCAAAGAGACTTTATGTAAATAAAATAATAACATAAACTTCCAGATCAAGATAATTTATTCCGCTCGGTGTAAAGGATTCTACCGTGTGTACTCCAGAACCTCGTAACTGACATTTTCGTTATTCCTCAGTGATATAAATATACATCAAACATTATAAATAGATGATAACTTTTTTACCGACAATACGACGAAGTCAAATGATAACTGAGATCCAGCCATGATGGTTGGAGTCCCCATGCGTTTTAGAACTGCATTGTTTTTCCTGACGATTAGCCAACGTACGTATTTTATGCGGTTTTATTCATTTTCCTTGACTTTTCCATTTAACTACTGAAAATCTTTGTTGTTACTTGCTAAGGTATTTTTGATACTAACGCTTTGCTTAATTGGTTGCATTTTTTTTTGTCGGGTACCCAAATGGTGCCAACGAGACCATATAAGGTACGACGGTCTACAAGTTTAGACAAAAGTTTATGTGAGATTTAATTATCGCTAAGGTTGACACTTGTCACTGTCATAATATTATTGCAAGGGAAAATAGAACTGAAACCGTAGGGTGGTAGACCTCATTTTTGGCCGACTGTACTAAGCCTCCGCTGTACGTTCGTCCGTCTGTCCTTCAGCAGGCTGTATCTCATGCACCGTAAAGCCAATCAAAAGTCCACGGATTAAGTTCGTTTTACTACAACTGCTATCAACAAATAATAAAAATAATTGGGGTCCCATTACAAGAAATCTGTTTCTTTTTGGCGTGGCTCGGAACCTTTCGCGTGCGAGTTTGACTCATCTCAAATTTAGTCCTATGCGTTCATTGAATACAAAACGGACACAATCCAAAATGAGTCAGTGTTGCATTTTAAAATTAGAAGCTGTTGGAATACGATTTTTAATGGAAGAGTAAATTATTTTGGAATGTGTCCGTTTTGTATTTAATGAGCGCTATGTAGGTATGTATTGTTCCCCGTATGGATGCCGTTAATGCCATTACATGTCCTCCCGTGGATGTCATAAGAGGCAACTAAGGGAATAAAGGCTTGTAGTACTGTTAGGCGATGGGCTTGCAACCTGTCACTAATACACTGGTAAACATCTTAGCCTGATTGTGCAAAATGTGGTTACGGAATTAACAACAAGTTTTTAGCTTTGTTGGTAATTCTGTAGCTCTGCCTACCCCACTCTGGGAATGAAGGCGTGAGTTTATGTGTGTGTTACGTATGAGCAATATATTGACATAATCAGGCGCTCTATTCTATTTGGTAAAACCATATTGCTTTTGTGATGTTATAGTATAGTCAATGTGTGGCCTAGTGGGTAGTGACCCTGCCTACGAAGCTAGTGATCCTGGGTTCGAATCACGGTAAGGGCAGAATATTTGTTTCTGAGTCATGGATATTATCTATGTATTTAAGTATATACTCGTATTTTTCTATATAAGTATTTATATCGTTGTCTAGTTACCATAGTACAAGCCTAGAGCTTAGTTTGGGCCTAGGTCAATTGGTGTGAGATTGTTCCCTTATATATTTTTATTTTTATTTTATTTACTTAACAATAATGGCGGCCAAGTTAAAAACAATACGATGACATGTCAAAAGCGATATAGTTTTACCAAGTAGATTAGAGCCAAAAACATGACACAAAAAGTAAACGTTGATAATATTACAATATTTTCAGTGCAAATTGCAAGAACATTCGATGTGGGTAAACTTCTCAGTTCCGTAGTAGAAGGTCTATACAATCAAATACCCAACGTGGTTGATCGACAAGAAGTCAGCATCCAAGAACGGCCTAATGACGAGCTAAGTGTCATGCAGGTATAATAGTAGGGGAGCCCACGACACGATACCTAGTTCCATAAGGCTACCATAATGACATATATATTTATAATTGACAACATTTCATTTTGGTGACACCTGCAAATTACTATACGAATCGAAAGGGTTTTACCTCCTGAACACGGCAAAATATTTATTTAGATTTATTTTTCTTTATTTTCAAAATTACAAGTAAGTTAATAAAAATATCGAGTTTTACCAATACTATGCCTGAATAGATATAATACCATTGCCTTTTTCACGAGAAAAAAAGCTGTCATACTTCAAATTAGACATTGACACTATTGACAGATGGATAGAGACTTAGGGCCATTTGCACGCAGAATTTAACCCTGGGTTAAGGCACTAACTCGAGTTAGTAGACGTCAGATTCATACGAAAACTGTCATTTTAACTCGAGTTAGTGTCTTAACCCAGGGTTAAACTTTTCGTGCAAGTGGCCCTTTATCGGTTGACATGATACTTTTTTATATACAGAGTGGACTAACGTAATATGTCCATTGTGTCGTAGAAATGAAGTTACGCCCTTTTAGAATAAGTACATCTTAATAAATTAATAATAAAATAATTATTCATACTAGAGAAAATTTAAAACTATTAGTCTCTTTCTCCTTCCAAACAATATCTATAAAACGAATAAAATTAAAGTCTTGAAAATATGAAATATTGTCAATTAGTCAGGTCATTAAGACTGCACTGAGCAAACGTCGAGCGTCCAGTGGCGCCCTCATTACTATTATTGTGTTTTCTAATTAACTAAAGAATTTCCTTCCAATCATACGATACGATTTTATAGCGCAAGTAAAAACACAATTTATGGGATACGTAACAAACTTTAATAACAGTTACCCTTTGAGTAGTCAGCTTAACGGGAAAAGGTGGCCACTTTTTTCCGTTAAGTTGATAACTCGAAGGAGAATTGTTATTAAACCATGTAAGTAATAACCCTATAAGTTGTGTTTTCATTTGTAGTACAAATCCATTTCGTCCAATTTCAAGAAAATACAAAAACGAAACGGATAGAATCGCTAGTTAGCGTAATGCATATTGGCAAGGGGCTCAGGGTAGTGATTCTGTAAACACCGCCGGTCGAGCGGACTGTCGTGCGAAACCAAGCGGCGAGATTAAGTAGTCCCGTCAGTGCGAACAAAACACATTGTAGCGCGTGCATTTTCAATTAAGCAGCCTTATACGTTCGACCCATCGTGCTGCTAAATTGAAAATGCACGCGCTACAATGTGTTTTGTTCGCACTGACGGGACTACTTAATCTCGCCGCTTGGTATCACTCGTGCATTCGTTCACCTTTGCTTATTTACAGAATCACACCCCTGGTGTTGCGGGTGTTAATGCTTCTTACCATTGGGTGGCTCACTTGCTCCTCTACCCCCTTCACATAAAACATTTCCATGCTTGCAAGTTTACCATTTTATCAACATAACGCAATTTTCAGGAGATTACGTCAGGACGTCATGGCACCAACCAGGCCTTCCACCTGTTTGGTCTACACGACCAGGACGAAGAAGTAATCGACCTGGTGGTGAGGCACGAAGTCGATGAACAGGAACCACAGAACATCGTCGACGTTTGACAGCGCCATCTCTCGTCGCCCGAACGAAGATATTTTCGGTTGAATATAATGATATTGTTATGCTGCATTATGATGTCAATTTCACTTCGGACAGCAGGCTCATCGTACCGGTTAAATTTGCAAACCGTTATTATATACTTGACGCAAAACCTCTTCATTTCGGTTCCATCCGTATAAACCGGTTTTTGGAGAAACCTTTATAGAAAATTATTTTCAAATTAACCGGTTTCGAGCTAAAAAAACCGGTTAATCCAGACGCATACCGCGCGCGTCTTCACATCGCAAGTCAAAAAAAACAAGCTGCAACAAACGCGTTGGTTTCTCGACTCGCCGCTTGTGGATTAAACCGGTTAATTCAGGTTAAATTAAACTTCTCAAAACGTTCAACCGAAAACCGAAACAAACCGGGCCCTGCTTTCTAGCTCTTTTTTGCTCTAGTAAATCGTCAGTAACTGGCCACTTTAGAAAGTGTCATTTAGTTACTAGCCACCAAATTTCTTACTGACGCTGTTAGTAAAGATACTTAGACAGTACTCCGGGTAATAACTCAAGATCTAGGTATTCTAGTATAATCGCAAAAATGTGAGCAAATATCTTTCTTAACTCATTTTATTGCAAAGTGGCCAGTTACCGGGGGGTAGCCAGTTACCGGGGGGTGGCCAGTTACTGACGATTTACCCTACTTATAACCACAAACTGTTAAATATAAGTACTCAAGACATGTTTAGTGACCCATATATTCCTAGAATTAATATGGATGTAGTTTGAACTCAAAATGTCCTCTATCCCACTCGGCAAAACCGTATTGCTTTTGACCTTTTATCGTATTTTAAACGTTAAGTAAGACAGCTCCTAGTAAATGTCCACCCAAAAATAACTACTGACCGCTAAGTGCTCACAAATCCTAAGTTCAACGTAATTTGCTCGTTTTGCCCTTGCATTATAGAATAACAATGCATTCTTGATTTTATTTATTATCTCTTTAGGTATTGCGATAAATACGCTAATTAGTAAGCAAACCTGTTTGCCGTCGTTTAAGACACGCTATGTCCTGTTATAATAAGTAATTAATCTAATAATAATAATAACTATTTCGAGCAACGAAGCCCATAGTTACACATACATACCTTATAGATTAACATACAGTCGACCAATTTGATTTCTAGGCCACTATGGACAATGTCAACGTGAGGTTGTAAACCAAAACTTTAAGAAGTCTCTTACTTTTGGGATGACAACTTCACTTTAACATAGGCCTGATTGGAATCAAATTGGCGGAATTGGCTACATAGTATAAAACAAAGTCGCTTCCAGCTGTCAGTCTGTCTCTGTATGCTTAGATCTTTAAAACTACGCAACGGATTTTTATGCGGCTATTTTAATAGATATAGTGATTCAAGAGGAAGGTTTTTATGTATAATAAACTCTGTTTTATGTGACGACGCGATAGCCTAGTTGGTAGTGACCCTGCCTACGAAGCTAGAGGTCCTGGGTTCAAATCCCGGTAAGGGCAGATATTTGTGTGATGAGCGCAAATATTTGTTCCTGAGTCATGGATGTTTTCTATGTATTTAAGTATATATTTATCTATATAAGTATTTATATCGTTGTCTAGTACCCATAGTACAAGCCTAGAGCTTAGTTTGGGACTAGGTCAATTGGTGTGACATAGTCCCCTGATATTATTATTATTATTATTATGTACGGGTGTTACAGAAAACTCACATAAACCGAATCGAAGCGAGGCAGGGCGGGTGGGCTTGTGCTATGGCAGAGGGGAAATGGTGCGAGTGCCTACTCCCTTCCGTGTTGCTCGAAGCCCTGTGTATAATATTATGTGGATCTAAGTTCTTCGCACTTCCTTGGTGTTGGTATTGATTTAAACAACTAGATGGGGTCGTCCGAACCAAAATGTCACATATCTTTGGCCACAGAATAAGTAATAGTACAAGTACAGAAGCGACTCTCTGTGACAGCAAACATGCGAATTTAAACCTATTGAGAACGCGGGAACGATAATAATACAAGTGCATGCACGGAAGTGACCTTGGTTACATTTTTGCGATCGATAGTGGGGGCGCCCCTAACGAAACAAAATGCACCTTAAATCTGCGCCGCGAGAGTCTGTATTATTTCGCCCGTCATGAGCTTTACTGACTCCGCCCACCTCCCAGGGCTGGCACTTACTTGTACTATTACTTTTCCGTGGCTGTTGTAAGAAAACAAATTGAAATACAACTTGTGCTACCCGTACTGGAATAGTAGTCTAGGAGCTGACGCACGTTTTCGACAAATAACCATATATTGTAAGGACTTTGAAGTTTCATTTTGTAAAAGTTGCATTACAAAATTTGTTGTTAACATACTATAATATCTTCGATATAGACCTTAAAACTTTTTGTTTGTTATAAACTCAAACAATATCGTTACCTACTCCGTTACTTAGAAAAGCTGCCATTTGTTTGTGTGTTGTGTTTACCTAATAAATAACCAGCAATGCTAACCTTGCTTTGGCAGACAGTTACTATTACTGGGAGATCTACTTACACTGAACGCTGTAAACAGCGTTTAGTACCTTAAAAGGCAGGTAGATAACTGGTTTTTGGTCCGAATAAGTTGAAAACTGCGAAACTGCGGACGGGTCGGTTATAAAATCACAGTCTGTCCCTATGTATGCTTAGATCTTTAAAACTACGCAACGGATTTTGATGCGGTTTTTTTTAGTAGATAGAGTGATTCAAGAGGAAGGTTTTTATGTAGATATAATAAATTTTGTTTTATGTACGTGTGTTATAGAAAACTCAAATAAACCGAAGCGAAGCGAGGGCGGGTCGCTAGTAAATAATATTATACCGCTCTTTTTGCGTCGAGGTTTCAAAACTGTAGGTACTGATTGTGTCAGTAATTAAGTCCAGCTACTCGTTTAATAATAATCTTACCTTTCGGCATCCTGAGGCAGGTTAAAAAAAGATAATTTGACATTGGAGTTATTATTTAAGCACCCGTATGCGATGCAGTACTTTTTGCCTTTTCGATTAGCCATATTCGTATAAGTGCGTATTCAAACAAAAACTTTGGCAGCGCACGGCGGCGCGCGTCGAGACGAGCGCTCGCGTGACACTCGACTGATTCGCCCCTTGCAAGGGGCAGCACATTTTGAAGGCGATAGCGCGGAGTGTCACCGGCCTGCTTTGGCCAAGAAACAGTAGCGGCATCTATCAGTATGCTTATAAACTACGTCGAACTACATAGAACTATCTGATAAAAGGGTGATGGGCAATTTTGTATGGGCCCCGTCCCCGCCCTCCAACAGTCATGGGATGCATGTCCATATGTTCAACAGGACGCAAAAAAAGACAAAATACCTATTCTAGTAGCAAAATCGATGGCATTTTTTTTATGGATAAAAAACTTTCTAGACAGCAAGACAAGAATGTGTTCATTTTCAAAGTAAATTCCATACGATACGATTATGATTTGATGATGATGATCGTCGCCATAGTATAAATAAATACATCATGTTGCCAAGATCACTGGCAAATGTTTCATCTCTGTTGGTGGGTGGGGACATTTTTGCCCTTTGAAACAAACTCCATCAAAGGTATAGTCGCGGTTCGTCACTTTTCGACTCTATTTCAACGCCCTCAAAGGTCCATAACTGACGAACCTTTTCTTACCGTGACTATACTTTGTTATTGAGCGGTCGACGTAACCTTGTAAAGACGTTTGGGCTTTTTTTATGTGAAACTGTTTACAACAAAGCTTAGCATACCTACCAAATATACCTACCAACCACCAACCTACCAACCAACCAACCACCAACTGTTCGTTACTAAGATTTATACATATTTAATCCCTTACCGCGTACAAGGTCATATTTGACCTGCCATGTTTATTTATTTTTTGTACCTTATGTTAATGTTATTTATGAATAATAGGTATATAGTTATTCGTAAGAAAAACGCCTCCGTTAAAGGAGTTAAATAAAAAAGCGGCCAAGTGCGAGTCGGACTCGCGCATGTAGGGTTCCGTACCACTATACATCTAAATAAATGTATTTCTTTATTCTTTATTATATTGGAGTGGATTGAATGAAAGGTAAAATGCGGTTTACGATTTATAACGTATTAAAAAAAACTATTTATTAGATCTCGTTCAAACCAATTTTCGGTGGAAGTTTGCATGGTAATGTACATCATATATTAATTTTACATTTATCATTCCCTTATTTTAGAAGTTACGGGGGGGGGGACACACATTTATCCACTTTGGAAGCGTCTCTCGCGCAAATTATTCAGTTTAGAAAAAAAATTATATTAGAAACCTCAATATCATTTTTGAAGACCTATCCATAGATACCCCACACGTATGGGTTTGATCAAAAAAAAAAATTGAGTTTCAGTTCTAAGTATGGGGAACCCCAAAAATTTATTGTTTTTTTTCTATTTTTGTATGAAAATCTTAAAGCGGTTCACCGAATACATCTACTTACAAAGTTTCCACAGTATAGCTCTTATAGTTACGGAAAAAAGTGGCTGTGACATACGGACGGACAGACGGACGGACGGACAGACATGACGAATCCATAAGGGTTCCGTTTTTTGCCATTCGGCTACGGAACCCTAAAAACCGGACAAGTGCGAGTCAGAGTCGCCCTCTGAGGGTTCCGCTCGACGGTAAACTCAATTCAAAATTTGCGCCGCCGCCGTTCCTTGCATAAAGACCCTGTGGGGCTAGACAAGTTGCCATCGTTCACGAACGCTAGCTATAGGCGATCACTTTGGTGATCACCTGTCACTTGGCGCTATCAAAATTAAATAGGCTAGACAAGTTGCCATCGAATGTAACACTAGCGTTAGGCGATCACTGTCGACATGCATTGTCAAAAACGAAAAAGCTAGCCAAGTTGCATGTATACGATGAATACAACCTCTCTCGGCTGTCGAGTTTTATTTTAATGATAAATTTGTCTATGCTTTTGCTTATGCTTGCTTTATGTTATAGTACTGTAGTGAAATAAGGTTGCAATGCAAAAATAGACCTTATTTCACTGTACCTTTTTAGGTTATACGTCGCGTTTGCTTTTAATATTTTAAATTTAAAAGCAAATGGTTCGATAGAACGGCGGTTGTTTATTTTTGTTTAGTTTTTGGAGAGTCGCTCCTAGGCCTGCGGGCCGGGCGCATCACTTGTGCATATATATAAATAAGTTACGAGTGAAATAAAAGAATTATCATGAAGAATGTGTTTTATAATCGAAACCTTCACCATTCTTTACATGGTGGAGGTTAGTGATCAAGTCACCCGTACCCGCAACAGTTCGCAAAAAGTGATGCTCTACCAAAATGAGTGAAGAAGAGTAAGGAGGATGAGTAGACGCTGTGCCTCATCATCTTCAAAACCCACCCCGGAAATGAAAGTTACGTACACACTTAATATATTTTTATTTCATCATCACTAGCATTATTTTATCATAAACGACGATATGGACGAAATGGAAGTGATAGAAACTACACCATGGTCAACATCGACGCTTATTTTATTCACTTCACTGCACCGAAGAAAAAAATATGGGGCCATCAAAAGGGGAGATTAAAGGCACTTGATTATAATTAGACCCCTAGTACGGGTCAGTAATATTCCAGTTCCGCTATGCATTGCGACAAGACGAAGTGCAGATAGCAGACGTCTCGAGTTCGGCAGCGATCATCGAAGATGGATCCAGGCCAGGCTCAAGAAGACCCGACGACGCCGAGAGAGGAGCGATGTCTACCAGAAGACGCCGCGACGGAGGAATCCCATTAAAAAGTCAGATCTTTTATATGTATTTCTTCGTAGGAATTGCTAGCGAAATATAGGCAGATTAATAAGTTACGAGTTAAATAAAAGAATTATCATGAAGAATGTGTTTTATAATCGAAACCTTCACCATTCTTTACAGTACCGCGTAACGACCATAGTTGTCAAACCTATCACTAGTACGAGTGATAGTGATCAGGGTAGTGATTCTGTAAACAACGCCGGTCGTGCGGACTGTCGAGTGATATCCAAGCGGCGAGATTAAGTAGTCCCGTCAGTGCGAACAAAACACACTGTAGCGCGTGCATTTTCAATTTAGCAGCACAATGGGTCGAACGTATAAGGCTGCTTAATTGAAAATGCACGCGCTACAATGTGTTTTGTTCGCACTGAGACGGGACTACTTAATCTCGCCGCTTGGTTTCACTCGACAGTCCGCACGACCGGCGTTGTTTACAGAATCACTACCCAGGCCTAAGCTACTAGTGTAATTCTAAAATTCTTGAACCGATTTAAAATGATTACCACTACAATATTTATAGTTTTAGGGGTGGGCAATGTTACCCCCTAGGGTCAAAGTAACCCGAGGTTACAGTAATAGTTTTTTTTTATTTGCGGCATAAACGGCCGTATCTTTTTTTAACTTAACGGTTACGGTTACGCGTTCACGAGATAAAGGGTCTTGATACACAGACGGACAACAAAGTGATCCTATAACGGTTCCGTTTTTTCCATTTGAGGTACGAAACCCGATAAAGGGAAGTTATAACTCTAAATAAAATATAAACCCATTATTTGAAGCTTCCTTTGCATATTTTTTTTAAATTGAATGTTTTTTTTTTTTTTATGTCATAGAGAAGACAAAAACACACAGGCCACCTGATGGTAAGTGGAAACTGTGACCCATAGACATTCGCATTCACAGGACTGCGATGCAATCCTAAGACTGCAAATGCGTTGCCAACCCTGAGGACTAAGATGGAATGCCTCTATGCTAGTCATTTCACCGGCTGTCTTATCCCCAAACCGGAACACAACAATGCGAACACTGCTGTTTGGCGGTAGGTTAATGGATAAGATGGTGGTAGCGATCCGGACGGGCCCTGCACAAGGTCCTACCACCCGCAAATATACATAATATAATAATATTATATATATGATAATATCGATAGCGTATTGGAGCGCTTTTTTGCAAATGGCATTCCTAATTGGGCTTCGTATGTATTTTCAAGCTTAATCGATTGTCGAATATAATTGTTTCGCATGTACTCGTATATTTTCTACTTTTTTTAGAAATGGATCTCTCTGACTTAAAATACTACTGTAATTTCTTGTACTATTTATTATTTTATTAAGCAATTAAAACATGTTATTGCAGAAAATGTTTTTTTTTATTCTTTCTCTATAATAATTCATGCGGTAAGGGGTTAAATTAATTGTTGTTTATCATTACTGGACAGGGGTGTTATTCTCTCAAAAACAACGGACGGTCGGACGAACGAGCGAAATCCCAGCGGCGAGTTTAGGTAGTCCCGTCAGAGCGAACAAAACACATTTTAGCGCGTGCATTTTCAATTAAGCAGCCTTATACGTTCGATCCATCGGCAGGAACCATGCTACTAAATTGAAACTGCACGCGCTAAAATGAGTTTTGTTCGCTCTGACGGGACTAGCTAAACTCGCCGCTGCGATTTCGCTCGTTCGTCCGACCGTCCGTTGTTTTTGAGAGAATAACACCCCAGGAATTTGGAATAGTTGAAATAGTTGTAATAGTTGGCTCATTCGTTCATTTTAGGGCGTGTCCACAAGACCTTCGAGGTAGCTTCAACGTCAATTTTTAAATCATGTTAGGCTGATTTCCACGAAATCTCATAGAGCAGTAATTTCAACGCAGTATTCTTTTGAGAACTCCTATAAAACTTTTGAAAGACTAATTTATTACGACTAAGTTGGCTCCATTGGTTTCTAAGATACAGGTGACTGAAGTGTTTATACCTACTAAACTTAAAATAGAAAAAAAAATCATACTTGTTGTTTTTTGGGATAGTTTTTGTGTTTGGAAACCTACACTGAGCATGGTCAGACACGCTCTTGTCTGATTTTTTGGATACAGAATTAAATTTGTATAGGTACAATTATGTATGTCTTTGCCAAAACTTTTTCAGGTCCGTTCAGTCGTTGTTGCGTGATTCAAACAATATGATGCTATGACAAACACCCGAACTTTCGCATCACTACATTGTATAAAACAAAGTCGCTTCCCGCTGTCTGTCCCTATGTATGCTTAAATCTTAAAAACTACGCAACGGATTTTGATGCGATTTTTTTAAATAGATAGAGTGATTCAAGAGGAAGGTTTTTATGTATAATAAACTCTGTTTTATGTACGAGTGTTACAGAAAACTCAAATAAACCGAAGCGAAGTTCAATTCTTTGTTCAACGGCTACTGTCCTGTGAAGGTCCAGTGGGACAACGATGCGTGTGCGTCGGTGTGTCAAGGTTAGAATTAGAGGAAATTATTAATTTGGGATCCTGCCGTTTTGCCATAATATTTTTAGTAAACTGTAAGTAGGTAAGTACTTTCCCAAATTTTCATTAATAAAAAAGCACTTTATTTGTATTTAAAAAAATGGTTTTACGAGTATATCCGGTACATCGAAATCGCTTGCTACGTATATTTGGTTAGGTTACTTAGGTTACACTTGCAACTACATAAAAAATAAATCAATTGCGATGGGAAACAACTTTTTGGGAAATGATACATTTTTGACCAAAACTATTTTGGCCAAACGGAGTAGACCCCATTAAATTATATGATGTAAGTTTATACCAAATTCAAAGACATCAGGTGAGACAGAGGTTAAAGGCAAACCCATTATTGTAGAAAAAAACCAGACCAATCAATTTCTATTAGTAAAAGTCAACGAGTCCGAACAGCCAAATGATTAACAACCATAAACTAAATGAAAAAGCTTACCATTTGCAATGTTGCCCATCTTCCAACTTAATAATCACTATAGTAAAAGCTGCTGTGGTTGCTGAAAACCCGCTTATGCTTCAATGGATGGTACATTAATAAAGCATTATTAGGTTGACACTTTATTTATATCCGTTTTAGCACAATTCACACAACATTCTGCATTTCGAAATTGACCGGAGCTACCTTAAATCCAACAGTGAATTTCCGCAAAGGAATTTATACAAGTGTTAATTCCTTTTAACCACAATGTCAATATTCAAATTTTAATAGTGTTTTTCGTATTTTCATGTAGCGTTAGATTTAACGTGCGCGTTGTAAGATGAATAAAAACTAAACACGGGTAAACAATAAAGATTGACATCTTTATACACTATGCTCATAATACTATTGTATTTCTAAAGCAGGGTACACAATCTACCAGAATAATAAATTACTTTATTATTGATTTATTGACAGGTGACAGAGTAGTGATTCTGTAAACAACGCCGGTCGTGCGGACTGTTGAGTGATATCCAAGCGGCGAGATTAAGTAGTCCCGTCAGTGCGAAAAAAACACATTGTAGCGCGTGCATTTTCAATTAAGCAACCTAATACGTTCGACCCATCGTGCTGCTAAATTGAAAATGCACGCGCTACAATGTGTTTTGTTCGCACTGACGGGACTACTTAATCTCGCCGCTTGGATATCACTCGACAGTCCGCACGACCGGCGTTGTTTACAGAATCACTACCCTGGGTTTATGTCGAACGATCGAACGTATAAGGCGGCCTTGCCCGTATAATATACCTACTTTGTACGCTCTGACAAGACTACTTAAACTCGCCGGTTTATAAATATAAGCTGCGACACGCTCATTACGCAAGCAACCGTAGTGCCGTGTGCGTCGAGATCCTGTCGACCGCGGACGGCTGTTACCGCCCGATCGTATGCGTCGTCATGCTGCCGGACACGATCGGTTGTCGCCGCATCCGTTCGTATTCTGTCCGATCCGATCCGTTGCGGGCTTAAGCGTGTGGTAGGACCTTGTGCAGGGTCCGTCCGGATCGCTACCACCATCTTATCCATTAACCTAGGTACCGCCAAACAGCAGTGTTCGCATTATTGTGTTCCGGTTTGGGGGTAAGACAGCCGGTGAAATGACTAGCATAGAGGCATTCCATCTTAGTCCTCAGGGTTGGCAACGCATTTGCAGTCTTAGGATTGCATTGCAGTCTTGTGAATGCGAATGTCTATGGGTCACAGTTTCCACTTACCATCAGGTGCCCGTTTGTCTTCTCTATGCCATAAAAAAAAAGCTGCGAACCCACCGCTGCTTAACGGTGCGTATATTAGGTACGGTGTCATTACGTAAACAAAAGACGGGGTCGTATTAATAACATGGCGCCGTTTTTGACGCACCGTAATACACCGTGTTTTTATTGATTTACGATAACTTCGGCATATTGTTAGGTACACGTATAGAAACTACGTGGTACATTAGATTTTCCAATATTGCAAAAAAAAAAAAATTTTTTGTTTAGAACAAAGTAATTAAATGTTTTGTCTTCAATCATTCTAAAAGGGTCTTTAGAGTTAACTCATAGTTAGTGTCAAATACGTCAAGTCAGCGTGACATACACACACACAAGTAAAGATAACACTTGACAGGTGCACGATCGCTTGACTTGGCGGGAAGTATCTTGCTTACTGTGTAAGAGGTCACCGGTTCGATTCCCAGGTGGGTCTCTTTTATTTATTAGAGATTTTTTTATAAGTTCATATTTTAATTACCCAGTATTTAACAATAACGTGCGTATCATAATTACATTTTAGGATAGTTACATTTTTATCGTCGGTTGAGTGCAAACAAGCACCCTAAAATAACAAAACAAAGTGAAAATGTCTTTATTTCTTAAATGGATTTAGCAGATTGCTCTAATTTTTAATATTCTCATTCATCATAACTAATTACTTAATGGTTTATAAAATGAAAAAATTCGTTGCGTTGTTTAAAATAATTTTATTTAAAATTTAGAATAAATGGCCGCACAAACATCAACAGTCATTTTATTTATTAGGCACCTTATGATTTATTACAATAAAAAACCTAGCATTACTTAAAACTGTAAAAAAACATATCAACGGTATCAAACAATGAGTATAAAAACAAATATCGTGCGTATTTACAACGGATTTCACAAAACTGTTTAGAAATCCTTCAAGCGGCATGGTCTGCAGATCATAAGTTATCACAAAGAACGAAATCACCTTCTGTTGAGTAACAACTTTTCAAGTATTTAATTCTAGGTGTACAAATAAACATACGGGCACTTTTAACACAGGATTAGCCAAGCAAAGAACGATACTGTGGGTGACCGAGGCAGAAAAAACAAGAGCTTTGAATAGTCAATTATGTACGTGTCTCGAACAATTTTTTTTCTAAAAGAGCACGAAATTTGGTCAGAACATCTTCGTCCGCGTGGAGCTCGTTTAAACTGTTCCCGAGGGATCAGTGTAGCCTTTATTCATCCTGAAAGTCCGTTCTAACTATTGGTGACACAATGTTTGAAATCGGCACAGTAGTTTTTGAGTTTATCCATTACAAACATACACACATACAAAAATACAAACCTCTCCTCTTTATAATAATATGTTTATCCTGAAAGTCCCTTCTAACTATTGGTGAAATAATTTTTTTAAATTGGCAGTGTAGTTTTTGAATTTATTCATTACAAACGTACACGCACATAATCATTGGATAGCTACATTATTAATACGTTAACCAAAGAACCTTTTATGATAGCTAAGTACCTAATGTGAATGTTTGAACCATCAAGAAGCCTAAGCTATTCAACCTAAACAACCAAATTAAATTTATTTAAACTAATGTGAATGATTTTCAAAATGACCACCTTCATGCTCTAAACAAAGGTGTAATCGTGTGCGTATCTGACGATTTAAATTAACTTCAGTAGCACGCATGTCATCAGCTACTTCCCGAATCCTTATGAGTAAATCTTCTCGTGTTGAAATTGGTTTTGAATATACACGCTCTTTAAGAGTTCCCCAGACGTAAAAGTCCAGGGGCGTTAGATCGGGAGACCGAGGACACCAAGCAAGGGTTGGACTACCGCGTCCAATCCACCGGCCGGCGAAATTTGTATTTAAATATTCGCGTACGCGAAGAGCAAAATGTGCAGGTGCCCCATCATGCTGTATCCAATGTGTACGTAGCGTTTGTAATGGTAATTCTTCAAAGTAATCCATAGAATGGAGAGATTGTAAAAATTCCAAGTAATTTTCACCGTTCAGTCTGCTTGGAATTTCTATGGGACCTATCAGTTGGTTATTTAAAATTCCTGCCCACATATTGACCGAGAACTCATGCTGAAAAGAAGACTCTCTGGCTAGTTTAGGGTTGTGCTCTGACCAATGATGGAAGTTTTTTGTATTCATAATACCTGCTCTTGTAAATTGTGCCTCGTCCATCCACAATATTTTCCCGATGAGTTGTGGATCTTCTGTCAAAAGTGCGTTCATTCGTTGGCAGAATGCAATTCGTGAAAAGTTATCGTGCGACAAAAGGCCTTGCACTTTGCGATAATGATATGGATGTAGACCGTACCGCTTCCAAACTCTCCAAACCTTATCGTGATTTACATTGTAAATTTGCCCCACACGTCTTGTTGACAAGGTCGGATCTTCAATTATTGCGTTCACGATCCCGTCTTCGTCCTGTACTGTCAAATTAATATCCCTTTCGTGAGGAGTCTGTTTTAAACCCTGTTCTCTAAATCGTCGGTGTAACTGTAACAATAATAATTACGGTTTGTTTAACATAAAATAATCTTAACATAGTATAAATTAAAGTCGCTTCCGGTGTCTGTCTGTCTGTCCCTATGTATGCTTATATCTTGCAAACTACGCAACAGATTTTGATGCGGTTTTTTTTAGATACTTAGAGTGATTCAAGAGGAAGGTAAAAAAATAATAAAGGAAGGTAATATTCCCTCGGGAACCGCGTAAACGAGCTCCACGCGGACGAAGTCGCGGGCAACAGCTAGTTACTAATAAATGAAGGAATAAAGTACACATCAGCGGGCCTAGTATGGCTGCCTCTATATCGCGTGTCAAATATGGATAAAGCATCGGTCACTTTTTGACACGTGTACTTATTTACGTGTCAGAAGGTGACCGAATGCCTTATCCAAAATTTGTCACGCGATAAATGCAGCCATATTAGGCACCTAGAAATACTTACATTTATGAACGTATGAGGGTTAGGCGTCCGTCGGTCGGGATAACGCCGCCTATATTCTCGTGCCGCTTCAGAAGCATTGCCGTCACATAAGCCGTAAATGAAGTGCATTTCAGCTTCTTCCTCAGGACGATATTTTTTTTTTTTTTTTTTTTGCCCCGCGGCGACTTCAACAGCTACTACCGCCGGGCTATGGCGTTTCCACGAATTAGTGATTTCGCCAGTGTCAAGTGTATATAAGTATAAATCAATATAGCAATAAAATACAATCCAATCTTCTCTGGGAAGATTGGGGGCAACGTTGTTCGGTAGTTTGTAGGACAGAGGTCAAGATAGTTTTAACCTACGTACCACTTCGAGTCCACTTGTAACGAGAAGAAAGATGCCAGATACGCGAAATAAGTCCAAGTTTTCAATCACTGTGCAACACAATGGCATAAAAAGTACAAATCACTATCAGAAAAGAACTTTGAACACCTAAATACACAAAAAAATAAAACTAAAACAAATTACACATCCGCCATCTTTTAACGTTGCAAATGGCCCAGGACGATAATTAAAACGAGGCATTTTTTATTTACATTTCCATTTCCTTGACATTGTCAGTTTACATTGACACGTAGGTATTCAATATCATAGACATAATCATTAGTGTGTTTATGATTATTCGTAAATAGGTTTTACTAGCCCTCCTAAGACTTCGCGAATTAACGTAAAGCAAGATAGAAGATAGGGCGTCGTTATAGGCGGTTTAACCCTCTTTGATGAAAAGAGACAGCTTTCAAAATACAGCAGTTACTGAGGACTAGGAAAACCAACTTGAATTTCATTCAATTTAATGTCATGTGAATACTCGTATACGTAACATAAGATACCTATTTTCTTTAACCTTCGTGTTGTACCTATAAACCTAACAATTGAAAACTCTTTACTCATAATAGGTAATTAAAAGAAAATTGTTAGGTATCAATTAAGAGCCTTTTACATTAGTTTAACGTGATTAACTGATTAATTTTAATAATTGAATATCTTTATAACCGTACGAGTTATCATATGTCTGTCTTCGGGAAATTAACTTTGTTTAACCTAAAGAACGTCCCCTTAAAGTTATCGTAAATCAATAAAAACACGGTGTATACGCACCGTTAGGGTCTCCCCAGACCTATCGACGCGGAATCGGCTTGAGCTGGTAAGAATAAGTTTATTAATAACTCATTAATATTATTTTTTGTGCAATAAAGGATTAGTAAATAAATATTTATTATTAAAAATCAGCGAGTCCGATTAACCGCAAAATGATAACAACAATAAATTAAATAAATAAAACTTACCATTCACAATATTCCCCATTTTCCAATGTCACTAAAAACTTAATTAATTCCTTGTCAATTTAGTAATAATCACTATAGTCAAAGCTGCTGTGGTTGCTGAAAACCAGCTTATGCTTCCATGGATAGTACATTAATAAAGCATTATTAGGTTGACACTTTATTTATATTCGTTTTAGCACAATTCACACAACATTCCGCATTTCGAAACTCACCATATCGTCATAGCTTTGAAAAAACCTCGTATCTCAAATTTCGTGACATTCGATTTTGAACTTAAGCTTGACAAGAATTAAGTTCAAACTCACACATCTCGAAATGTCAGGTACGATTTTCTAAAGTAGTAACGGTATTTAGACTGAGACCACGTTGAATCCGACAATTTTATACAAAGGAAATTATACAAGTTTAGTGTAAACTCCTATTAATGACAATATTCAAATTTTAATTGCCTTTTTCGTATTTTAATGTAGCTGTTATATTTTACGTGCGCGTTGTAAGATGATTAATAACTAAACACGTGTAAATAAATGCAATGGTAAATTTTTATACACAGGTCTCATAAACATTCACAATACTATTGTATTTCTAAAGCCGGGTATACACTATCAGAAAAATAAATCGCTTTATTATTAATAATTCATTTTACTGTGACAGGGTTCTATCGTGACCTCACAAACAAAGTTGTTGATGACTTTACTACTGTATGAATTTGTATGTAGACCCACAGTAGAGCCGAAGATGAGCTGGATACGTTATGAATTATGATATAAATAATGTTACTATGAATTAAAGCCTGATTTGTATAAAAATAACAAAATACTTACTAGTTTTTGCACTCGACTCCGTCCGCGTACAACTCGTTATCGCTATTCGCTCTGGAACTGTCCAATGTTTCGGGATAAAAATTGCCCATGTGCTATTCCGGACTATAATCTGTCTCTGTGCCAATTTTTATCCAGATTCGTCAGCCGTGCTGACGTGAGTAACAAACATCTAAACTTGCGCATTTAAGAAGAACATCATTAAGAAGTAGGTACGTATGTAACTTAAGGTCGATTCACAAGAGTTGGCACGAATGGATTGAACGAAAGTAATGTCACCTATCATGAATGACTGGAGAGCCACTCGACCGCCCGTCTGCCTCGGCTGCGTCCCCACTCAACATCAACATCATCATTGTGTGAGTGCCGTCCTCTGAACCGATGTTCGAATTTCAAACCGAAAACTACTTACTTACTATTTTGCACACTTGTATACTTTCATTCACTCATTCAATCCATTCGTGCCAGCTCTTGTGAATCCACCCTTACCGTACCTACGCCATTTTAAATCACGCATCCATAACAGTTGAAAGGAAAATCAACCTTACATGTACGTGTGCAAGGTCATTTTCCGCTGACAACTTCGACGGATATATCCGTACTTAGTGGTAAAACTGGTACGGATAACCATTACTAGCGTTTAAAAGCTCTAATGTAATACAAATGTATAAAAAATAAATCAATAGGTATAACAGGAAATAAAAAATAAACAAAACAAATAATATATAAAATTTATTACGCAACAAAAACATATGTACAATAATACCAAAGGAATAATAAATTAGAGTCTACGAAGGTTTCTGAGTTGGTACGACGTAGCACCGCGCGCAGGGTACAGCTAGTAGAGTATAAATTCGACGAAATCAAGAATCAGAGATGGAAATAACATTAGCCGATCTTTGATTTTTAAAATAAGCCTTCTGTGTATACCATCCTTTTCTAAATAATATTAAGTATTAAATAGCTACAATTAAAAATAATCGTCAAGTTCTATAGTAGTATAGTAATTATTTGCCCTTTGTCTTGATTTCTTTCTCAGACGATTGTCCGTTAAGAAAAAGGTAGCAATTATTTGTAAAGGCTCTTAGGTACAGATGTAGTGAATAATCCTTTCCCATCGTTTTTTGTCGGATATGTTCGTATTTATCTAGCTTTCTCAATTAGCTTCAGTACCCATCAATATGCCAACTGAGAAAGCAAAATACGAAGTTATCCGACCAAAAACGGTGGGAATGGATTATTCACTACATCTGTATTCTCGCTTTGTAGTAAGTTGACACCTGTCAAGACAGATTTTTACTATAGTTCAGTTTTTTTTTTGGTGTAAATATTTTTTGATCGTAGGAACCATTTTTAACAAGGAAGGAAGTTTTAGCCTTACCAGAAGACACAAGCCCACTTTTAAAATCTGTGTTCGTAAGATGCAATGGATAACATATTTTAATTTTTTTTTTTTATATTCCTGTCGCATGCTATAAAATGTTGTTTAGCTGTAATATACAGTGAAATCTTTACAAATCGACCATCAAAATTCGCCATTTTTTTTTACTATTTCCACTTGAAATTACCTTTTTCTCTCTGTATACGCGCGATCTTGGTGATTTACAAAAAAATGAACTCGATTCTTGAATTGTGTTGTATATTGTTTGTATTACATGGTTTGATTATATATGTTAACTCGAGACAACTAATGCTTGAAAGCACATTATCATTATATTTAAAACACATTTTCTGGAGTCTTATAACCAAAAAGACGCTACATCCAAAGGACGCATTTTCTTATCTGTATATAAATGTTTGTGTTAGAAAATTGCGCGGATGCTTTTTGAGTTTAGTCGCGTTATAGTTAAATGTCCGTAATATGATCACTTTTCAAAAAACTATAAATTAGACATCTTAGCCAATGGAACGTTCAAATAAGCCAAAAATCTTCCCCTTTTACATACTAATATACCTTACCTAGATCAATAAACACGAGAAATCCTCTACATCACACTATTTACCTGAAATCAATCTATACTCATATACTGGCAAATTAAAAAAAAAAACTTGCAACACTGAACAAAGTAAGCTGTAGTGTTACCAGCCCTATTATTGACATTTACCTAATTCCAAATTCAAAATTTAGAAATAGAAAAAAAAATTAAGAAGTGGTTACACATATCAATACATTTTATTTTATTATGAGAAGATACGAGATGAAAATACATACATTATCACAATCTATGTAAAAACCTTATAAGTTCCTTATAGTTTGCTTTTTACAAAACTATATTTAATTATTTAAATGCTTTGTCCTATAAAAAGGACATGCTTGGTGAGAAAGGTAAGCATAACATCATATTTTACCATTCGTGTGATAATATGAGTTTAGTATACTGACGGACACTTACACTGCATCAAATTGTTGGTAAGTTGATGCAGTTTATGTGTCCTCGAAATCCCATGTAAACATCAAAAAAAGACTATATAAACTACTCGTAAGTAAAAAAAACACCTTAATTAAACATTGATGTATTCTGTTATTATTATAAAACAATTACAATATTATAAATTACTACTGTTACAGTAATAACAACGAATCGATGTACCAATCCTAAGTCCTAATTTTGTCCTTTCTAAAGGAATACTAAAGCTTCAATGGGCGAAGAGTAACGTATCATTATGACACCAATAGGGTTACCTATCGGTCATACAAGGTCGGAATTCTCGTTCCCAACTGTATCACTTGTTCGAAAATGTATAACTACATACATATCCATTTACTTTCTCAAGATCGTATCTGATCGAATAGTTAGACAGGAAAAGCACCCATGTGCCCTAAAGAATAAAGACTACTTTCCTATCTAATTGTTCGATCAGATACGGCGTTGAGAAAGTAAAGGGACATGCATTTTTGTCTGAATCCGTTAACTTTTTTTTTTTAAAGAGATACCTATAGACCTTATAGGTTATAGGCGTACGACTTAACTGAGAGCCGAGGTATGCAAGAGTTACAGGGAGAGAGCAATGGTGACTCCGCGTTTTATTGTACAGTCAACCAATTTGATTCCTAAGCCACTATGGACTTTGTCAACGTGACGTTGTAAACCAAATCATAGGGAGTCTCTTACGTTTTGGTTGACAACGTCACTTTAACATAGTCCAAAGTGGCCTAGAAATCAAATTGGTTGACTGTAACTCACCCCCACTCATGCCTATACTGGCCTAATTAAGTTGTACGCCTATAGGTTAGGTTTCTTTTACAAAATCCTGTAAACTTAAAACGGATAAGGAAAAAATTACAACCCCGACTAATAAAAATGCGGACAAATCCAACAGTTGGGGACTTAAAGATAGGTAACTCACAAACTGACATACTTAATTTGCACTCAGCACTATACTTATTAGGACACTGGGCTTCTAATTCCAATATCTGCAACCTTATTGCTTTTTTAGAATACAAAAATTTAAGGCAGACGGTCGTTAGTGATGTGACAAAATGTATTTTTTTAATGTATTTAATGTTAGAGATATGACATTCAAAAATACTGAAAAACATGATCTGATCATAAGTGCTGTGCTACCATATTGTAGCAAAATAATTTTCAATATTAAGTCAATATCAATGTCTTATTTAGATAGATAATTAATTGAATAATTAGATTTCATAAAGAGTAGTAAGTAACGTCATCCATTCTTAAAAGGATATATTTCTTTATATATTTTCGAGTACTTGTGTCCTTTTGAATAGCAGCAGAAGCTAGATATTGCTTTAGATTTTAATAACGATGTGACTTTTTGTCTAATTTTGTGTTTAATATGTTTTATATAAAGCATGACCTTACGCGAACTAACGGGTAGTTACGTTTAAATTTGAATATATTTCTTTAAGATATTTAGGTGAAGGGTGTAATAAAAAGCATCATAAGTGCAACCATAGGGTATATATTGAATTGAAAACTATTATGGTTAATGTATCGACTCGTTATATTAGTTGTGATTCACATAATGTTTAGTTACATACTAATGCTCGACTTAATATAAATCCAAAAGTCCCCTCTCACTAAGATTTCGTCACAAAAAATCCTTTTCGCTTCATCTTTCTAATTAATAATTAGATTAATACAATTAGACATAATAAGGCCGGATGACCTTATACGCCGCGAACACTAACCTGCCGTTAAGTGTTTGCGACTTCGAATTAGAGCAAATTGTCACATGATTAGCTAACGCAAATCTAAAATTTAAACAACTGTAAAACACATATTTTCGGTCAGATATTGAGACGCTCTGACAATATTTTTCATCAGGCCGATAGATTCCAAAATAGGGCGTTAAAAAAAATGCGCGTAATAAAGGACTAAAATTAACAACGGTAACTTTTCCATTACGTCACGACAATTAGTCATACGTTGACTACCAATAGGCGGTATCTCACATTCAATAATCGAAGCATTTTCAATCCTCACCCGTTATTAAAACAAGAGTTTTGTGACATGCCACTATTTGACTTATATCAGTATAGGGGCGCTGTTACGCAACAATGTGTCAATCCGCAACTATTTAGCAAGTGCCAACCCTCAATAATATCCTCGTAAGGCCCAAAGTCCTACGTATAGAACATTGTCAAAGTGACTTTTGACTTTAATTGACTGACATACGATTATTTTTCAAACTAACGAAATCTGGGCCTTACGAGGCGGAGGAGATTGTGGGATGACATATTTTTGCGTAACAGCGTCCGTTAACTGTCGTGACGCAATGGAAAAGTTACAGTTGTTAATTTGAATCCTTAACTGTAAGTACTTTTGTTTGTAAAACGCCCCGTTACAGAATTTGAAAACATTTAGTTAGGTCCGACCCGACCAAAAAATTAAGTAAAATCCAATATTAAAACCTATTAATATAAGTCCAGTATTTATTTAAATTTGGTCGAATCGGGCCTAAGGACCTTATGTTTATTAGTTGGGTATAAAACTTCAATAGCTTGCCTTTACCGCAACTATACCGTCAATACGAGATCATTGAAGTGGTATGCCGTATTTAGTCACATGAAATAATATTTTAGGTCGAAATCAACCAATACAAAGTGCAAGTAAAATTGTTAAATAAATAAATAAATGCCAATGCGTTAAGTATTGATCAACCGAAGTAGGAATTATTCGTTTCCTGTAATTAGAACTTTCAGCGTCTGTCCGTCCATCAACATAGTTGTTTGAATATATCTAGATATTGTAGATAAAAGGTAACTAGGCAAAGTAAAGGCAGACTATTGTTTTTTTATGACAATATAATTCAATAGATATCAAATTTACTTTTATTGTACTTCTAGCGATAAAGTTGCTGTTAAATATCCATTGCTGGTACCCAAAGATTTTCAATTCCAAATCGTCCCCCAAATAATGCACAAATAACATAAAAATAAAAATAAACATTTATAACTGCGATAACTACAGAACGTAACACTACATGCGAACGGGTGAATTTCATTTGCCATAATTTTATAAGTCATAATATATTATTTGTCATAAATCGTGCAACACTTCATTTGCCATGATTATTTTAATGCTGAAACCGTAGTTTAATTAAAATTTATGATGTAACATTAATATGTATAATGGATATTACACAAGAGTAACAACTGCAGAGATTGAACAATATGTAACGAATTGCTATATAATTCAAAGGTTATTTCCACAAAAGTTACTAGTTTCATTAAAAAAAATATAATGGTACGATCAGCTGGTCTGCAGCGATGTAAAATAGGAAGTACGCCAATGTTGTAGGCAAATTCGTAGTCCTTCTTACTCTTACGAATAATTATGATTATGAGAAATTATATTATGTCTATGGTCAGGATGTTTCCTGGCATTTTTTTGTCTTGCGTTAAAGGAAGATAAGAAGCGAGTCCTGATATCTTCACGGAGTACAATTTATAACCTAGTAGCTTCTGCCCACGACTTCGTCTGCGTAGATTTCGATTATCGTTATTCCCTCAGGAACTTTTAAATTTCCCGGGGATGAAAAGTAGCCTATATGTGTGCTATCTCCATTTGTCGTCCAAAGCCGTCAAGCTGTTGCAGCGTGAACAAACAAACCAACACACAAACTTTTGCATTACAGTAATAGTACGATTTAGTATTTGGTAGTTATATAATGTAGTGGATAAAACGTGTCAGGATACACTCCTTGTCTTCGTTTGTCCGTATTAAATAAATGATTTTAATAACAAATTTTAGGTCGCCGTATTAATAAATAGTTTTTTTTATAATACATTGTTTCCTATTGTAAATAATTATACATTTAAGACAAAAAAGAGAAACACATCGACAAATGAAAGATGTATACAACAATTATTAATGTGTTTTATTTAATATGATTTAAAAAAAAAGTATAGGGTAAAGTCACCAGTGATCAGACAGAGACCTATAGTCTGCCTCTGCCTATATTTTGTATGAGTGGAAAGAGTAAGAAAGATTTATTTCCCACTCTTCGCACTCATATAAGGTCGACTACTGGACTTTACCCTACTAAACCT
The DNA here is from genome assembly GCA_963966035.1 of Acleris laterana. Classification (NCBI taxonomy): domain Eukaryota; kingdom Metazoa; phylum Arthropoda; class Insecta; order Lepidoptera; family Tortricidae; genus Acleris; species Acleris laterana. The sequence continues at coordinate 1,558,445 of OZ014459.1, read as the reverse complement.
TTTGATGCAAAAACAACAAACACCAACAAACTCCCTACCATAACCTTGACTTATAAAATTCTAGCAAACTCACCCATGCGAACATATCTTAACCAACATAGCTGAACCACCGGTCCCTGCTCAGCGAAGGTCAGGGTTGTCGTTGATCTGTTTCTTGACCCGCACCAGCATGGAGGTGTACCATTGGTCGAGGCGTGAGATGCTGTCATAGTTCTTCACGGCTTCGGTGAACCCCTCCACATTCTGCTCTTCCAGGTGCTCGATTAGTTCCTGAGGGAATATTTTAATCTTGTAATGCCCATGATACTAAAAACAGACAGTTTATGTACCATCAAGGTAATAAACAGACCTAGGAATATACGGGGCAAAACTAAATGACAGCTAGGGATTGCCTATATCGATGAACTTAATTATCGATGCTTTTCCCATATACTAGTGATCGCTCCAAGTTTTGATTGTAAATATAGTTTATTTTTTAAAGTATGCAAATTAAACAAAACAGCAACATAATTCTGGTTATTCCTTATTTTAAAAGGATTTATAACCTTCATTCATCATTAGGGTTCGGAAAATCGGGAGCTAATACATATACCTAAACTTCGGGCTCAGTACCTACATCGCGTAGATGTTGACTAATATAGAAGCGGACTCAGTTTAATTTTACTAATAAATTTTCCGGGATTTCCCGGAACATCGGAAATTAGAATAATAACCATACCAATGTATGAAAGTATTTAAATAGACTCATTTTATTTTTTTACTGAAAACCACTCAAAAATACCCTGTTTAAAAAAACACGTAAAAATATTGTTTGTTTGATATTATATTATCAATGTTATCATCTTAACACAATACCTATAATTATTTAAGCCCTTATAATATAAGGGATTAACACGTGCCTTTTTGATACATTTTGTACGTCGTTAAAACATCTTGTATGTTGAGGAAATTCGTTAAAAAGGCATAACCCAATGACAATTGATACGTATAAACTATTTTCTGATGTTGCATACAAACTCGGTATCCCGGAATTTCAATAATAAAAAATATTATTTTTGAGAAGCCGACTCCATACTTGCTTAGCTTTTTCCGGAATTTTGTTAGTTGTAGGTATAATAGCTCCCGATTTTCCGAACCCTACTCATCATCGTCATATTGTTTTTACTCCTAACAAATTCTAGACGTTTATTTGAACAATAGTAAATGGGACAGTTATTCTGCAATTCACAATACGGAAAAAATATTATGATGATGATGAGTGAAGGTTAAAAAATCCTTTTAAAATAAAGAGTAACCAGAATTATTTTGCTATTTTAATTCATTCATACTTTCAATCAAATTTTATTTTTACAAACAAATCTAGAGCGATCACTAATATATGGGAAAAGCATCGATAATTGAGTTTATCTATATAGGCAATCCCTAGCTGTCATTTAATTTTGCCCCTAATATTCCTAGGTCTGGTAATAAAGTTTGTTTTATATGACCACATTCACCCTTAGAGCTGTACTCCAGCAAGCTATGCTGCCCTGGTAAACCGAATAGCAGCATCTCAAATAAATATCCTGTAGCAATCACCTCATTACTAAGGGGAGATGATTGAATCTCCTTTGAGATACTTTTAATTACCTTAGGAGAGCCTTATTGTCCAGCCGGAATACCTTATGGGTGTTTTTCAAAAAAAGTGTACATAAGGACGATATTTAAATGTCACTTAAATGATGTCTAACTTACAATTTAATTACAATTGACGTATGTTTGACGTTAACCAACAGTTTCATGACGGTGACAAAACTCTCTTTAACTGGACATTTATTTTGATTTTTACCCTTATCGCTCTTTGTGGCTATGTAGACATGAACGCTAAACATGTCTTTAGCAAAACGTCTGGATCTTAGAATGTCTTAATTAGTTTATGGCCATGGACGCTATATGCCTCCATATCAAAACGTCTGAATTTTAGAATGGTTGAGTTACTAAATAGACATGAAGGCTAAATTCTTGCACCGTGTTTTAAGTTATAAACATTATGAGTAGGTGGGTTTTAGTTTTTTTTTTCTTGTTTTTTATTTCTCCTTTTTCTTCCTTTATCTCTCACGTAAGATTTTTTGGCATGTTTTCCTGCTGATCTACGTATGTTATTGGATATTATATTGAATTTAATATTTATTGCTTTATATAATGCTAGATTAAGTAGTACCATTGTAATTAATATGTTTAAAAAATGACTGACTGCTGAGTTTCTTGCGGCGTTTCTTCTCAGCAGTGTCTCCCCTTGGGAAGCGATGGTAGATTCTTGACGTGTAAAAGTGCCCGTACAGCCTACTTACTGAATAAATGTCTTTTATCTTTTTTTTTTTAATTACCTAATAGCAAAACGTCTGGATCTTAGTAACTTTTTTTATTTCATTAAATACAGATTATTATTTTTTGAAAAAAGTATTCCTATATTTGTTTAGTTGAGAATAAAAAAAATAATAAGAGAAAAGACTATTGCCATTTTCAGACGTTCGGCTAAGGACTCATTCTGCGTTCTTGTCACCCAACTACTCGTAATTTGACTTTCGTTTAATTAGGAATTCCAATCATACGGACAATTTATTTCCAGACGTTTTGCTTTCATGCCTTCCAGCTGAATTGACTGTTCGCTAACTAAGAAGAATTCTGTTCTATAACTGAATTGACCGACGACCTGAAAAAAGTGGCTGGTGGTGACTGGATGGCAAAAACGGGAGATCGGGCCTTGTGGCGAACCCTGGGGGAGGCTTACGTCCAGCAGTGGACTGCAATAGGCTGAAATGATGATGATGATGAACTGAATTGACTCTCTGCTGACTGTATTTTACTTTTGTGTCATCTAGCCGAAATTGTCTTTTAGCGAAGGTAAATCTGATAGGTCCAGTCATCAATAGAAGTAGCTACGCAACCAAAGAGGTCAAAATGATCTGCACTCGACTCTGTCAAGAGAATACGTCGTGTCTTGATAATTTTGAGCACGTTATTCTGCTTAACTACCCACCTGAACTCTTTTTGGAACTCACCTGGATGAGCTTGCACTCTCTCGTGTCGCCGAAGGCAGGGTAGAGTGCGCAGTACTTCTCGATGGCGTGCGACGCGTTGAGCACGTCCACGCAGAGGTGGCACAGCGCCGCGCGGAACATGTACTCCTTGGCGCTGTACTTCAGCAGGCTGTTGTCCAGGGACGCCTTGGCGATCTGAATGAGTGATTTAACAAATATGAGGTAATGCCGTGTGGTTGCCGGCTTAGAATAGTGCCACTCCATGTCTTCCTGTGGAAGTCGTAAGAGACGACTAAGGGATTAAAGGCTTGTAGTATTGTTAGGCGATGGGCTTGCAACCTGTCACTAATATACACATGGTAAACCTCTTAGCCTGTTGTGCAAAATGTGGTTATAGGATTAACAATAAGTTGATAAAGTTGTTGTAATTCTGTAACTCTGCCTACCCCACTCTGGGATCAAGGCGTGACGGTATGAATGTGTGGGCAGAATCTCACGCGAATCGTGGACACTCACGATTAGTGATGTGCCGTTCTCGAGAATTCTCGACATTCTCTATACAAAAGGAGCGTCTTTCCCGAGAATGCTCGAGATCGGCACATCTCTACTCACAATGGGACTGGGCCACAAATTTAAAGTCGCTAACTGAGCTATGGAGGGGGCTATGTTGGGAGGTTCTCTAAAGGATCACACAAGGATCCATATTATGTTAGTAACAATGGTATATTAAGACCATGTTAGTAGTTTAAACAAACAATTAAACACTATTTAAGTGCTCCAATAGCCACCGCGACCGAGTATTTGGTGAGGGGGCAGTCGAGGCGTTCCGCCAACATCCTCAGGAGGCTGTTGTTGCTGAGGCTATTCTCTTCCGCCTAATGGCATAGAAATCATCTACTCTCGCCTCAGCGAACATGCCGGACGCACTAAAATACCTCGGCAGCCCCAACAACCTCCTCAGGATGTTATTATATTGAACGCGCAATGTATTAAACGCTCGCTGCGTAAATCCTACCCACAGACTGCACGTGTAAAACGTCTGACAGTATGCCTTAAACAAACGTAATGAGGTGATATGACAGAGAACAAGGTAATCAACATAGCCCATCAAATTAGCAGCTTGAAGTGGCACATGTGCCGCAGAACAGATACCCGCTGGACTTATGGTGTTCTTGAGTGGAAATCGCGGATCGGCAAATGCTGTGTAGGACGCCCTCAGATAAGGTGGAGCGACGATCTTCGCAAGGTGGCTGGCAAGAGCTGGAATAGAGTGGCCGCAGATCGTGCTCGGTGGCTTCATGTAAGTTCAATAACTTACATTTGTAATGAATTTATTTGTTAGTTTAAAAATAATCAATTGGGCTTTTCTCTACTAATTGAAAAATTTGAACAGTCCCCTGCCAACTTTAGTAAACAGTAAAAATGGTTTTGCATCACAACTCCAGTGTCGTTCATAACAAGACCAATGCATTCACAAAAGTCAATCTCATCAATTATTTTTATGTTAATCACAATCAGGCGACAGTGGACTGTTTTTTTAGCCTTGGGACAGCATTTGAGTAAAAGTTGTAATAAAATGACTTGCATATTCATTGAAATACTACTTTATTATAATCGTTTGTGTATTTACCATCATAAGTTCAATAGAGAAATCTTGTTACCTTGTAACACATTTCTAATATTGTCATAATTATTACATTCTGGGTTTGGGACATGCCAGGGTACTGTTTCTTTTTTGTTTGACATTTATCTAAAGACACTATTCCAAAAAACCAACGGACATCGATTTTTCAATTAGTGGAGAAATACCCAATTATTACTTTATTACCTTGTAACGTAACTTACATTTATTTGAGTATTTAATGGTTCAAAATGACCTTCTGCTGGAGTTCCTTTGGGCGCTTCTTCTCCGCAATCATGTCCGAAGCGCTACTAGATTCACTCCATATCTCCGACTCGTAAACTAGCCAAGTGGCCAATTTGCTGAATAATTATGAATTTAGAATATACAGTTACCTGTTCGTATATCTGCACAGCCTTGTCGTAGTGCTCGAGCTGGGCCGCGTACTGGGCGAGCTTGAGCATGCACTTGTTGGCGGAGGACGTGGACTCCTCGCCGCGGAAGTAATCGGCCGCCTGCTCGTAGTGCTGCATGGCTCGAGCCAGGTCCACGCATTCTGTCTCGTACAGCTCGGCTATGTTCTGTTGAGGCAACAGAGCTTTATGAATAGGTTATAAGGGTCAATCAACTTTTCTTTGTAGCTTGTTGCCATGGTTACGTCTCCTGGGTCACTCTTTAAAACCACGATTTTAAAGTATATAAATCCAGCAAACAACAGGTTTTGCGGCAATTCCAAGCATATTAGTAGTGTATATTAAAACCATTTTTCTAAGAAACTCCATCACTGTTGTCTGCTGACTTACGGGACAGAATAACAACAACAAAAAGTTGATTCACCCATAATCACTAATAATCACGTTATAATCGAAGAGGAAAGATGATAGGACACTTGATACGGCATGATAGTTTCTTTTTGAACATTTTAGAGGGTAAAGTCGAAGGAAAAAGAGGAAGAGGAAGACCTAGGCTTACTTACTTCAACCAAATACGACAGAAGGCCAATGTCGTGTCGTATCAGGAGGTGGAAAAGCTAGCACAGAGTAGAGAAAAGTGGCAATTACTTCACCGACAAGAGCATAGCTCTTAAATTTAATGATGATGATAATTACTACATAGTATAAAACAAAGTCGCGGCCCTCTGTCTGTCTGTCCCTATGTATGCTTAGGATCTTTAAAACTACGCAACGGATTTGATGCGTTTTTTTTAATAGTTTGATTGATCCTAGAGTAAGGTTTTTATGTATAATTCTGATTTATGTAAGGGTGTTACAGAAAATTCACATAAACAAAAGCGACGCGGAGGCGGGTCGCTAGTATACTAATATTATAAAGCTGAAGAGTTTGTTTGTTTGTTTGTTTGCTTGAACGCGCTAATCTCAGGAACTACAGGTCCGATTTGAAAAAATATTTCAGTGTTAGATAGCCCATCTATCGAGGAAGGCTATATATCATACTCGCATAAACTGAAGCGAAGCGAGGGCGGGTCGCTAGTAGGGAATATGCATGGATTTTTCAATCGTATTTTTTAAACAAAATGCGAAAATACCGTAGAAAACACATAAACATTCATTCCCAAAGCGGGGTAGGCAGAAACTACAGAATTACCCAACAACTTTAAAAAAATGTTGATAATTCTGTAACCACATTTAGCACAATAAGGTTAGGGTTAGTTATCTGGAATGGTTGCCGGCTTAGAATAGTGCCACTCCATGTCTACCTGTGGAAGTCGTAAGAGGTGACTAAGGGAATAAAGGCTTGTAGTATTGTTAGGCGATGGGCTTGCAAACTGCCACTGTGCACTGGTAGACATCTCAGCATGTTTGTGCAAAATGTGATTACAGAATTAACAACAAGTTAACATATTGGTAATTCTGCAGCTCTGCCTACCTTTTTTTAAGGCATAGAGAAGACAAACGAGCACACAGGCCACCTGATGGTAAGTGGAAACTGTGACCCATAGACATTCGCATTCACAAGACTGCAATGCAATCCTAAGACTGCAAATGCGTTGACAACCCTGAGGACTAAGATGGAATGCCTCTATGCTGGTCATTTCACAACAATGCGAACACCGCTGTTTGGCGGTAGGTTAATGGATAAGATGGTGGTAGCGATCCGGACGGACCCTGCACAAGGTCCTACCACCCGCGTAAGGCGTGAAGGTATGTATGTATGTATGTATGTATATTATAACTTGAGAGTCATACCTGGTGCTGCTTAGCGGCGACCGTGAACCGGCCCATGTCCGTGTAGATCTCAATCGCCTTCAGCAAGCAAGATACAGCCTCTGGAACAATATGACGTAGGTGAAGGCAAGGCGTTCTTTGTGCATGGTATTAATGTATAATGTAAGCTGTTTTTCCTTCTACATCTACACTAATATTATAAAGAGGAAAGATTTGTATTTTTGTGTGTGTGTATGTTTGTAATGAATATACTCAAAAACTACTTTCACCATTGGAAAGCTATATTCACCCTAAATGACATGGCTATGTTTTATTTTTCTGTGTGGACGGAGTCGCGCGCAACAGCTAGTAATAAATAAAAAAAAAGACAACGTTATCATAACGCTATATTTCGTCTGTGTTTTTTTTTATATAACGATACAAACTTTTGCACGCAGCTCGTAAAAGTTGGAATGCCAACGTAACCATGGTAACCAAGTAACAAATCGATTGGTCTAAAGCATCTATTTTTAGTAACTTAATAAAAAAAAAAAAAAACAGTTTATTATAAAAATTAGGATGTCAAGTGGTCACTAACCGCCAAAACTGATATCTGGAATAACCGTAATCATGGTAATAAGAATGCTATAATTGTTATAGAACCGTTATTAGGTTATTACCCTTCGGTTACTCTAAAGGTGGTATTCTGATACCATTAACGATATCAATAATAGCGGTTTATAGTACGCAAATAGAAAATAGTTATGTTCAATATTCCACCTTAGTGCATGCGAACGCACGCTCTTGATATACGCAAATAGAAAATAGTTATGTTCAATATTCCACCTTAGTGCATGCGAACGCACGCTCTTGATAAGCTAATCAGGATAACACAGGCGATTCGATGATAACAGCAATGATGTAACGTTGGAAAATATTTGTTTACTAAAAATCACTTCCTCATACATTATGTACCGTCGAGTGTACAAAAGATAAGACGAAGAGTGAAAGTAAATCTGACAGGACAGTACTTAGGTAAGACTAGGTAATGTCCGCGGCTTTGTCCGCGTAGAAGTTTATTTACTCTCCAAATTATCCGTCAGTGGTTGTTTGTTTACGTCACAAAATAAATATATTTACTTTCTAAAACAACAACTAGTAACAGACTTAAAAAGCGGCCAAGTGCGAGTCGGACTCGCGCATGTAGGGTTCCGTACCACTATATTATTTAACGTATTAAAAAAAAAACTAATTATTAGATCTCGTTCAAACCAATTTTCGGTGGAAGTTTGCATGGTAATGTACATCATATATTATTTTTACATTTATCATTCCCTTATTTTAGAAGTTACGGGGGGGGGGGACACACATTTTTCCACTTTGGAAGCGTCTCTCGCGCAAATTATTCAGTTTAGAAAAAAATTATATTAGAAACCTCAATATAATTTTTGAAGACCTATCCATAGATACCCCACACGTATGGGTTTGATCAAAAAAAAAATTTGAGATTCAGTTTTAAGTGTGGGGAACCCCAAAAATTTATTGTTTTTTTTCTATTTTTGTATGAAAATCTTAAAGCGGTTCACCGAATACATCTACTTACAAAGTTTCCACAGTATAGCTCTTATAGTTACGGAAAAAAGTGGCTGTGACATACGGACGGACAGACGGACGGACGGACGGACGGACGGACGGACAGACATGACGAATCCATAAGGGTTCCGTTTTTTGCCATTCGGCTACGGAACCCTAAAAAGAAGATTCTATTATTGGCTGTATGTATGTATTTTTTAAAGTATGTTCACCGATTTCTCCGTGAATTATGGACAGATTTTCAAAAATATTAAGATGTATAGTCCCGAGGTAGTCCTATTGTCACCAAATCGGTATCTGATGAGGGGATCCATGAGGAATTGAGGGAACTCCTCAAATATGATTAAGATACATCATGATGTCTATGGCGATTTTAAAAATTTTCAGTAACAAATCCAGTATTTACGTTCAGAAAGTTTCATATGGTAAAGTGGAACTGATGATGAAAACCACAGATAGGCACTGGAACTCCTCAACGGTACCTATTTCAAAGGTGGCGTTAAGATATCTCGATTAAGATAGTTGAGCGACTATGACGAAGCACTTTAAAAGGTTTAGATATATGACAATGACTTTTCCGGCGTTGCTAGCGGCGAGTTTGAAATGTCCTTTTAGATTCTTATTAATTAAAAAGTCGGATACAGTGCAGCATATTAAGATAACTAAAAAGCGTAAAATGAAATAAATGATTTAAAAAGACAAAAAACTGTCTTCAACAACGCAAATATAACTTTTTAAGGCGGTTTGTTGTACTTAAAAAAAAAATGCAAACAATCCAAACCACGTGGCATTGTTAAACAGCCAATCAAAACTGTTTCATCGCACTTTGACGTATCAGCGTTCTGCTTCTAATGGCTGACGTGTCACATTCACATGATATATCACGTGGTTGTTTTGTTTACATTTTTTCAAGTACCTAAACAAACGGAGTATAGGTTTAGTGGGAGAAACGTTACGGCATTTTGAATGGAAATTTCCAGTTTCACAATCCTCTTAAGTAATTTGGCAAGTTAGTGACATTGCATATTAAAAATACTATAATTAAATAATTATCACCAGTTGCTATTTCAATTGCAAAAAAAATACCTTACCATTGGCATCACACTTCTTGTAGCAATTCGACGCGTCCACAAAGTTGGTGGCGGCGTCGTGGCGGACCCCGGCCTTGAGGTGGAGCTGGGCGGCGTTGCAGAAGGCCTGCCCCGCCTGCGCCCATTTCTTGGCCATTTTGAAGAGATTGCCAGCTCGGAGGTAGCAGTCCACCGCCTCTTCCACCTTGGAGGAGCCACTGGAGAGGATGGATCATTTTACATACCGTGAAACGTAGTGACACAATCTAAAATAAGTCATCTTGTAGACCAAGTATTAAATGGACAATAACGTTACGTTCCGGATCATTTCGTTTACCCGAATTTCATTTGCCATAATTGTGTCACTTGCCATAATGTTAATTTGCCATAAAGGCATTTTTTTCTGAAACTAAACTTTTTAGGTAATTTTTACATGCCATCGTATAGAGCCCAATAGGTTAGGTTAGGTTTGTTTTATAACAATTCTGAACATTTCACGATTTCAGAAAAAATGCCTTTATGGCGAATGAATATTATGGCAAGTGATAGAATTATGGCAAATGACTTTCGGGCAAACGACAGAGAACCGTTACGTTCATGTCTATTGGAAATAATTTCAGTCTTATAATTAGTAACATATTCATTTTAGCTTGTGTCCCTACTCACCCCTTAATCCCTGTTCACCCCCTGTTTCCCAGAGGGGTAGACCGAAACCACTTCTTTCCACCTGACAAATCTCTCTCGCTTCTTCATTCACACATCATGCATGCACATCAGTTTCGGTACTAAAGTTTCGGCCCTTTTCTAGTATTTGTCAGATTCGATTCGAAAAAGTGCTCGTAGTAATTGATATTCAATTATATTTTATAATTTAAGTCATTTAGAATGGTTGTAAACAATGAGTTATCTGTCAATAGATAGTTTCTTTTTTATTCAAGTTTTGTCAATTACATTTCAATACTCATACTGTTTTGTGTACTTTTCAATTATGCCAAAGCCAAGTCGCATTTAAAAACCTACAACCCACCATGTAACCTAACATGTTTAATATTTAGCAGAAAATGTGGATAATGATAGTTATTTCGATCACAATAACAAGCTCTTATCTCAGTAAATTCAGAAACTTGCATAACAATGCATAATATCGAAATAAATAAACATATAAACTTATTACATAATAATTTTCCTATCAAATTTCGATTTGAAGTTTCTCTATTATGTGAATGAAACATAGCTTCGGAAAATAAGGTATGATACTTTTTTTATTTTGCAGTAGTTTTAACACTTTGCTTGTCACCGACCCGCTAGGTAGGTTCATTCTGTATGAAAATCAGAGCGCTTGGCAATGAAAGTGTTAAGCATAATGATTGACAAGCAAAAACTGTTGCTAGAAATTTAAATGACTTATCCTTGAACAGCATAACAGACTTACACAATATTGTAACTACTTTAGAAAAAACTCCTATCTGACATTTCAAGATGTATGAGTTTGAACTTAATTATCTTCATGTTTACGTTTAAAATCGTACGCCACAAATTATGAGATACAAGGTTTTTTCAAAGCAATGACAATAATAATATGTATAACTAACATAATTATATTCTATGTCTATTGTTAACAAGCACTCAAGGAAGCAGCATGTATGGACATGACTTTCTAAAGAATAGATTATCCAAAATAATACGATCAAATACACGATACATATATAAAGAGGTAAATAAAATTGTGTTGTTTGTTTGATTTGCGTGTTATGAGTACTCTGGAACGAATGAATTTTACGTTGTCCTTGACTAACAGGCAATATTAATATATATCCTCATAAAACAAAGTAAAACAAGGGCAGGTTGCTCGTTAGGCGATAAATATTTACAGACAATTGGTTTCATAACTAAATAAAATAGAAAAAACAACAGATTACTCACCTGTATAAATAATGTTGAATATTGCTTAATATGTTCCGGCTCGTCCAGAGACCCTAATCAAACATGAAGAGTTGTTCGAAACATGTAGAGCAATATTCAACATTATTTATGGGAGTAACCTTTGTTATCTGTTTAATGTATGTAGGTATTCTTTTCTTTTAAAAATATTCAACACTAACTAGTTTAAATTTCATTCTTCTGTCAGTTGCTAACAAATCTGCAGGACACTTGATATACCAGTTTTATTAATAATTTAAATAAAGTAGAAAAATAAATCACTACAACCATTTTAAATTAAGAGTTATTTTGTTAATCATGAGCTTACTAGTTTCTGCCCACGACTTCATTCCCCTTGGGAACTTCTACATTTTCCAAGATAAGAACTATCCTATGTCATATTCCAGGACTTAACCTATGTGTGCCATGTTTCATCAATCTGTTTAGGTTGAAGCATGATTTGTGTAACAAACATCCAGTCTTTCTCAATTATAAAATTAGAAAGTTTTAATTAATACTAGGATACAAAAAAGATAATTATAATGGTTTAATACTACTACTATTTACTTAAGCAGTTGTTTATGTTTATACTAGGTATGTGTTCCTTTTAAAAGTAATTAAAAACTAGATATTCCAGCAGAATAGGTACTTACTTAATACTATTTTTTTTAAGAAAAAAGGAAACAATCACTAATGCAATAAGGAATCGATAATAAACATTTCAGATGTAATATATTAGAAAGGTGACAAACAACACCAGAAAAACATTTATATGCCAAAGAGAGATGGATGATTTCATGCTCTTCCTAGTTCCTTTTCATCAGTGCATAAATTATTCACAAATATTCGAAAACACGTACACTAAGTAGCTATAATTAACTCTTCGTACCTACTTATAGAAAATGTCTACGTTAGCAGCAAAATTAACAATCATTCATTTAAGAGGAGGCTTCATACCGAGTCAAAGATGACACATTTTCGCGAATGCTAATTGATTTTGCTAAGGTAATAACTTGTTTTTACTTTAAAGACAATGCTCACATCGATATAATGTATATACAGGATTATAACACAGCTATATATAATATTTCAATAGTTAAAGGCGATTTCTTAAATGACTAACGAGTCATTGTACTCACCCAAAAAGAGACCCGAGAAAGGTCTTTGAAGAACCCAACTTCTTCTCCGCTTCCGCCATCAACTGCATCGCTTTTTGTTCATTATCAGCCATTTTAGTGGCTTATTTACACTAACCAGTATAGAAATATACTGCAATCCCAACAAATCCAAGAATTATTGACAAAATGTCGTCACCAGCAAAGTGCGAAAACCAGTCAGTCGCTGTCATCGATTGATTTGGTGTTGCCAGCTTGTTTAACTTAACTGCTTCGTTCAGAAATTATGTAAAAAGCAAACTTTAAGAAATCTAACTACATATTTTTATATTGCCTTCGACATGTTAAAAACATCAAGCTATTCTTTTTCTCATTACTTTTATTAAAATATTAACTCTCAGCACAAAGACGAATCTAACGACACCTCACTTTTCGTAATCAATCAAGCCGTTTAGGCAACGGTCACGATAAGACAGACATACAAACATACACACGGGCGAAAAATATTACCCTCAGTCGGGTAAAAATTAAATAAGCAAATATTACTAAAAAAAGCAATTATAGCTTTAGCTTTTTTACAATACTGTCGTACTTTTATCATAGATGGCACTCTCCGTATAAAAAGAAAACTACAAAATAAGTGCATGGTAGAGTACTACCAAGTTCCAAACGGAATCTGTACCAATGGATCAATGGTTGTACCTACCAAAAAAGAAGGGGTTCTTTTTTGGTAGGTACAACCATTGATCCATTGATTTAGTAGGTATATTCAATATGTATATATATACAGTGTGTTACCAGCACCCTGGCTTTTTTTAAAGTAGGTTAAAATAACGTATATCTGTAACGTAACTATGACATTAATTTAAGGGGCTACCCGGCGTATTTTAGCGATTTTCAAGTCGATTCAAATAAGCCAAAATGTAGTACAAAAATCTGTAAAAAACATATATTTAAGCTTGGCATTTGTTCTTTATTTTTCACGGAAAAATATTTCGCAAATGTTTATATTTTAAGAGTATAATAATTTCCCGTGAACCCTTTTCTCGATCTATAATCCATTATAACTGCCTAATTATGCGATATTTACACATGAGACTTAACTTATAATTGGAAAATAATGTGAACTTTAATTTGGCCGGATGTTTTTTTAATTGATTCTGTAGTTTTTGAGAAAAAGAAAATATTAATGTTTGCGCGCTAATCCCCACTCCCGGGTCTGTGCGGGGGCGACGGGCGGCATACGCCGCTTGGCCGTCGAACGGGGAACCCGTGCCGCTCGGAGCCACGCGCGACGTGGCGACATGGCGACATCTAACGGCAAACCATGTACCACCAACTCGCCAGCGCCAACAGCGTCACAACGTCAGACAGCGGAACTAAACTGTTCTACAACGCGCAAGCGAAATTTCAACAGTCAGTTGATATATGTAGCACTTCCAACTTCATCCCAATGGACTTTGGTCCCCAGGCATAACACCCGCCTGGAGAGAGATTTCTCTATTGCCCTCTCTAACTACATTGGTGACCCTCGACAATGGACAATTACGCAACCTGACGACCTTCCAAGCAAATGACGCAGTCTCACAGCAAGCCGACTTACCCGCACTGTGCACCACTAGCATTCTGTCATAATTTATCTCTTATGCCTGGTGTCTACAGTGTGCAAACACTACTCTCACTCAAAACTACGAGTACTTTACGAGCAGGTACACGACTCACTGTTGAACTCCACTGACGAGTTTGTTATATTTCTGGTAAATATTATACAGGGTGTTTGACAGTCGGGTGTAGGGGTTTTAAGGGGTTGTAAGGGTCATTCTGAACATTTTTGACCACATTTACTATTATGCTAAGTTTCACGGTTTCCGAGATATTGATCATTTTAATAGGATTTTTTGTAATTTTTCCTTATGTCCGTCATACAAAAAACCCCTTAATTCAAGTATTAATTAAAAAAAAAACCAGTGTTTTCTTGCATGACTTGAATCACTATGAAATAAGGAAGTTTTAAAGCTACATGCCATTTTTTTTTCCTTGCAACCTTTTGAGTAAACGCGCCTAAGTTACTTTCTCCATACTAAGAGAACCCCGCGTTTGTGTTTCACCAAGTATGGAAAAACCAATTTTGTAAGGTTACTCAAAAAGTTGTAAGGAAAAAAAATGGCATGTAGCTTCCTTATTTCATAGTGTTTCAAGTCATGCAAGAAAACACTGTTTTTTATTTAAATTAATACTTGAATTAAGGGGTTTTTCGTATCACGGACATAAGGAAAAATTACAAAAAATCCTATTAATGATCAATATCTCGGAAATCTCCTATTAATGATCAATAAAAAGTCTCAATACCAACTGCAAGTTATAGTAGTACGCCAACAATCCGTAAGATGTCGTTAGCGGCCTAAAAAGTTGGCCATTGTAGTACATTTACTTTATACTAGATGGCGTTACGAAAAAGCGATGGCGCATGTACGTAAACTTGCAGAGGTGAGGAAAGGAAGTGGGGAGGGAAGAAGTTGAAATGCTCGAGGTCATCGAGACGGGGTACGCCCTTAATTAATAAACACATTTTCAGGCTTTGTTAACTTTCTAACAAAATTTTAATTGCCAGCAATGTAAGGCACGGCAATTTGACAAGTGTAAATGACAGTCGACGGATACTTTGATTATTATGATCTGCCCCCGTACCACGACATGCCTTGTACCAAGCAACAGCGGTACTGATAACGATGAACACGCAGCACATGCACTACATTAATAATGGACGGTATATATATAAGAAAATTAATTGTGAAGTTATTTTAATTATTTTTTAATAGATAATAGTTGCAAACCATTGCTAAAGCAACATATTATCGGCAGTTTTAATAAATGCCCGCATGCCGGTAACACACTGTATATATATATATATATATATATATATATATATATAATGAATGCCAACAACTAATATTTTAAAAAACACGAGGTAATTTTTAGACTTTACTTTCCTTGAGCGCTCACCCGATAT
>OZ014459.1:897207-942731 GCA_963966035.1 Acleris laterana | reverse complement strand
GTCTCCTATGGCTCATCCCCGCCGGCAGAAAGCGCCCCTAACATGTACGACAGCTTCGAGGAACCCCCGCTGGATTTAACTGCGCATATATGCGCGGACTCGATACGTCAGAGCGCGCATGAGCAGATGCGCGCCGTCGGCGGCCGATTGCGGCTTTTGGATGAACTAGAATCTGGCGTTATTAACGAGGATACTGCTGTAGCTACGTGCGCGAATACGTCTGAAGAGGAGAAGAATGTATGTCTGTTTTGGGCTGCGTTTCTGAAGCTGTCTCAGCTGTTACCAGTTCTGGTGGAAGCTGGTGCGGACCCGGTTTACTGCGACGCCCTAGGACTTTCCCCTCTTCATGTAGCCGCTTTCAGCGGTTCTACAGAGTGCGCCAGTTATCTGCTGTCACGAGGAGTGGATCCCAATTACATGCCGCGCTGTTTCTCGCCTCTCCACTGCGCCGCGTTCGGAGACTCAGTGCAAGTGGCTAATTTACTAATCAGCCGTGGTGCGTCAGTCCACTCCGCGGTCAAGTACGTGAATTGTGAAGGTGGTTTACTTCATTGTGCCGTTAGATCTAATTCCGTGGAGTGTCTTAAGCTATTTATAACACACGGGGTTGATGTGAACCTGATTGAACCTGGCGGTACGAACGCCATACACCTCGCCGCTGACCTGGGAATGATTCAATGCCTCGCGATCCTCCTAGACACCCCCGGTGCAAACCCTAGGGTAAGAACGAGAGTAGGCGATAGAGAATCAACAGCGTTACACCTGGCTGCTGATGGTGGTTTTGCAGAGTGCGTTGATTTGCTTATATCTAAAGGAGCAGATGCCTCTTTGAAGAACCATAGAGGTTTCACAGCTTTACACTTGGCAGCGCGAGCAGCAAGCTTGGAATGTGTAGAGTCTCTTTTAAGAAAAGGAAATGCTGAACCGAATGCAAATGACTTCAACAATAGGACGCCGTTACACGCGGCGATCACAAAGTGTGATTCAGCATGTGACATTATAGAAACTCTGATTAGTTGGGGTGCGAATGTGAACCAGAAAGATGAGTACGGATTTACGCCGCTGCATCTAGCCGCACTTGACGGGCTGTCAGCTTGCGTTGAGACCCTCATATACCACGGCGCTGACGTCACGACACGATCTAAAAAAGGGAACTCCGCTCTAAACGTTATAGCTCGAAAGACGCCCGCGTCCCTCGCGATGATAACGCGGAAGCTTGATTGCGCTATCACGCTGCACCACTCGCAAACCACTAATAGGGAAGTGGAACTTGAACTTGACTTTCGAAGCATCCTGCAGCACTGCTATCCGCGTGAAATAAGTTATTTAAACACATTCGTTGACGAAGGCCAGAAGGAAGTCCTGTTGCATCCCCTCTGTTCAGCATTTCTGTATATAAAATGGGAGAAAATACGTAAATATTATATCGCTAGGTTATTTCTTAGCTTTATTTTTGTGTTGGGTCTGACGCTGTATGTTTTAACCGCACTGGCCCATAATTGTTACAACGGAAGCAAGGACATGGAAGAGACAATAGAAGAGCAAGAATTGTGTCAAAAGCAGTCTATACTCGGAGATTTGTTGAGGAAAAACCCATTTGTTATTGAAATGCAATGGTGGGTGCTGGCCGGTATAACGATATTTGAGATATTTAGAAAAGTTTACGGCATAGCGGGATATTCGACGGTGAAACAGTATCTGATGCAATCTGAGAACATAATAGAGTGGTTTGTGATCATAAGCGTTTTTCTAATATCGTACGTATATACGAACATAACGTACACATGGCAGAATCACGTCGGGGCGTTCGCTGTGCTAGCCGGATGGACCAATTTGATGATGATGATAGGCCAGCTGCCAGTCTTCGGTACCTACGTAGCGATGTACCAGAAAGTGCAAAAAGAATTCGCAAAACTACTAATGGCTTACTCGTGCATACTAATTGGATTCACAATAAGTTTCTGCGTGATTTTCCCGGACTCGTCATCGTTTGCAAATCCATTTATGGGTTTTATTACCGTGTTAACTATGATGATTGGAGAGCTTAATCTAGATTTATTGTTAAATGAACCAGATGGGAACGATCCGCCGCTGTTCTTAGAATTTTCTGCGCAAATCACATATGTACTGTTCCTCTTGTTTGTCACTGTAGTACTCATGAACCTGTTAGTGGGTATCGCGGTTCACGACATTCAAGGTTTAAGGAAGACTGCGGGGCTGTCTAAACTCGTCCGGCAAACTAAACTAATATCCTACATGGAATTGGCCTTGTTCAACGGTTACCTACCTAAGTGTTTATTGAAAATTCTGCATTCTTCTGCTTTAGTCTCACCGCAAGCTTACAGAGTGGTGTTGAGTGTGAAACCGCTGAACCCAAGCGAAAAACGGCTCCCTAGAGACATAATGACAGCTGCTTACGACATTGCTAAAATGAGGAAGCAATACGGGCACACGATATCTTCAAACGGATCGACAACTGGGGCGTATTCGTGTTTTAAAAAGTATGAAAATAATAATGATTCTAGTTACAAAGAGTATGGTTATTCGTCTGGTTTGGGGAACATTCAGTCTAGGCTGGATGAGACGTCGGAGAGTGTCCGTCAGTTGACGCAGGAGGTTCGGGAGTTGAAGAAGTTGATCAGTGCCCAGCAGCTGGTCATCCAGCAAGCGCTGGCGGGCGCGATGGAGCCGCTGGACGAGCATTGATGACATAATGGACGCGCCGTTTACTTTCAATGCCAACCTCACAAGTCAATAAACTATCGCTTTGTCGTATTGTTACTCTCGTTACGGACTGGAACTTAATACTTAGCGGTGATATTTTCGTTATAAGAATAGTTTTAAGTTTTCGGTTGCAAGAGGGTTTAATTATTTTTAAGTGCCAGTTTAAACGCTTGTGCCCTTTTATTTATAATCTCATTATAAACCTATTTTAGTTAAAGTACTCTTTGTCTCTTTCAATCAAAGTCAAATGCCACAATGACAGATAAGGACCGCATATCTCAAGCAAACTTTAGTAATTGCGCGTTTATGAATAAGACGGTTAATTCTAGTCGGTAAAACATAATACTTTTGACATATTACCATCAATACTTACACGTGAAACGTTACAATAAGTACATGGCCCAAACTAAGATTCCCTGAGTACCCGATATCAAAGGTTTAAATTGTCCAAATTCATAAAAATATATTATTTCCCGCAAAAGTTACTAACAATGTATGATAGGCAATCATTACATTATGTACGTTTTGGTCCATCCTAATCTCAGATATGCTAAGATATATCCAAGATACGTGATAATTGGTATGGATCAAATTGCATCAAATTACGTCTATTTATATCGATTAGTACTGTCTTATTCAAACTCTGAGCATTTTGGGATGGGTGTGAAATTTACCGATATTAGGTCACTCGAAGAAGAGCAAATGTAACTGTTTTTTCGAAATCTCGATTAACTTTTGAGACAAACCACCACCTTGGACTTTAGTTCTTTTTAGTTCAGTCAACAGCATAAATAAGTGATAATTTCTGTACCTTGTCGCTTTCAATCGTTTCACAATTTTGTATAACATTTCAAACACGACGTTAAAGTGACAAGGTACATAAATGATCATTTATTTATGATGTTGCCTGTACAATGAGTCTAAGTTGTAGAATTAACCTTTGATATCTCTTAAACGGATGAACCAATTTAAATGAACACCTAGCCAACAACCACTCCGATTGAATTTGCTTTATTTAAAAAACACGTCCAAATCATCGTCCATTGGTTTGGGAGCTACGATACCACAGATAGGCACACATCCGTATGGTATCTATCAGACACAATTAAGAGTATTGTGAGGCTAAAAAAAACCATACTTTTTTGAATATGTTGTAGATATCATGAAAAACTATGTCTGTACGTTTTCTTTTCTTAGATAAAATGGAACAACAACAGCATATTCAAAAATCGTGACAACCGGACTTGATTTAGGGCCACTTATACCAAAATTTTACACTGGGTTAAGACTACTAACTCGAGTTTTTTTTTTTAATTAATTGCTTTCACTCCTGTTGTATTTCGCCAATGTCAAGTTATTTATAGACACTCCCATGGACTTATTATAGCAATAAGTAAAAGAGAATTTTCTCCAATGGACTAAACAGAAGCACATAGGGTTAGGTGCTCTACGCGCTTCTGTCAAGTCCCACTAACTCGAGTTAAAATGACGTATGAATCTGACGTTTACTAACTCGAGTTAGTGTCGTAACACAGTGTTAAAATTTTCTGTGCAAGGGGGGGTGCTTAGGGGGTGAAAACCTGAGAACCGATATGGCCCGGGGCTAAATCATAATATTTTTTTTATAGCTATGCGATTTAAGCTTACACTTACACTCGTAACACATATAACCCCCCCTCTTCTATTGTAAATTGAACTGTAATGAGGCTATTAAGCGTTAAAAGGTGTTTAAATACATTAAAATGTTCTTGCAACTGACTGTTTGTTAATAGTATGAACACTGTGATTGTAGGTAGTGCACTGGTTTTGTAATAAAATTGACAATCATGATATTATACAATTTTTCACGAATAATAAGTATTTCATTTTATAATTTCACTCAACGTCATTACCTAAGTCCAGAACATTTTATTTATTTTTATGTAAGTAGGTAAATAATACTTTTTCATTTTCATTCTTTATTAAAGTGACATAATATCTCAAATAACAGGAACACTAAATGACAGTTAATTTTTTTTTTTTTTTTGTGTCAGTAGGTATGGTTTCAGTTTCTCAAATTAATTTAATTAAAGTTCAATGATTTTGTTTTTACGTATTAAATGTATTTAATACATAATCATTTATAGTGATGATAAGAATAGCCTTGGTCATATTGTTACTTAACTTTGTATATTGCTACCGTAACGAAAATAAGTAGTAAGTAGTAATCGTCGGCGATAATGCAAAACCACATAAATATCAACTTTATTACAAATGAACATAAACCTTAAAATCATACTAAAAGGTGCATTTTGCTTCTCATTAAAAAATTTACTTACGCTGTTTTGCAGTTTTACCGACGTAAGCTTTGTTTAAGGTTAGCCTGAAAGGTTAGTGGTGTGTATTAGAGTTGCCGCGAATAGTGGTTATAGCGAATAGTCGAATACCGATTAATCGCCATTCACTTTGGCGATAGTCGAATAACTCGACATTACTATTCGACATAAAAAAAACATTAAACACATTAAAAATATTTCTAATTTCTTCTAAGGTTGTGAGCAAAAGAAAACAATAAAGTTAAAGAAATCTGTTTCATGTTATAGATATCTACCTACATATATGTAGTAAGTAAACTAAATTATCAATTTTTAAATGCTGGCAAGTGGCAACCCTTTTCTTGTACATAGTTTATGGGGAATACCCCGTTTTGTTTAACCAAAAAGCCTAGCTAATTTAATTTCATGAATATGATAGGCACAGGCACATATTACAGATAATAATTGATATTGTAGATTGTTTTATTAAGGAAAATAATTAAAAAAAAAGATTTTTTTTAACTCATTTGTTTCTTTGTTCGATAAAAGTTTATTTTAGACGACTATTCGCCGAATGCCGAATAATACTAGCTATTATTCGGTATTCGACGAATATCAAAAAAATTACGAGTAATGCCGAATACCGAATAATAGCGAGTATTCGCGGCAACTCTAGTGTGTATGTACTTAAATAAATAAATGAATAAATTTTGCTCCATAGTCCGCAAACCGTAATAATATATATTTTTTTTATTTTATGGCATAGAGAAGACAAACTGGCACACAGGCCACCTGATGGTAAGTGGAAACTGTGACCCATAGACATTTGCATTCACAAGACTGCCATGTAATCCTAAGACTGCAAAATGCGTTGCCAACCCTGAGGACTAAGAAGGAATGCATCTATGCTAGTCATTTCACCGGCTGTCTTATCCCCAAACCGGAACACAACAATGCGAACACTGCTGTTTGGCGGTAGGTTAATGGATAAGATGGTGGTAGCGATCCGGACGGACCCTGCATAAGGTCCTACCACCCGCATTGCAACAGTAGTAGGTAAACTTCCCTACACATAACTTGGAGAAGTATTTTTTTTTCTCGTCTACCCCATATTCTTGTGTGTCTTGGATAGGTCTATCAAAAATATTGCGGATTTGTAACAACAATTTTTTCGATTAAGGGACCCATTTATGAAATTATAAGCTTTAAAGCGCTAACTTTTGGTAGAGTCAAGTGTCCGTCCGTCTCTCCCCCCCCCCCCTCCCCCCTACAGGCAAAAATAGATATACTAAAAATCTGAAGAATATCTAAATGAAAGCGCATATAACGAAAAGATCTATGCCAAATTTCATAACGCATGTAACGAATTTCAAAGAACTATGCCAAAGTCAAATTGATGGCATTTGCAGTTGCTTAGAAAACCTGCTGTGATATACAGACACACAGACCGACAACGAAGTCTTACCACGTTCCTTTTTTACCATTTAGGTAAGACACCCTAAAAATGAATACAAATCAATGTATGAAAATGTATCACTGATTAGCGCTGAAAACATACCATGCTATAATTTTTTATCTTTTTAGTAAGTCCGTTTTCCTGTGAAAACCAAGTTGGTGAAAACGGTACAAAGGCTACGAACGAAACGCACATCACATTGCGTTATCAATTTGACACTGACGTCTTACACGATTGCGCGCGCAGCGCGCGACAAAGCAAAAACAACAACAACCCTCCAATCGATCAATAGTCCGAGTAAAAAGGAAAACCTAGATTCAGGTCTTATCTCTTTCGCCCAGTGTAAGTACTGGAAACTGCACCTGTAGTGGTGTTATTGATTGTGCGTCTCCCAGTCACATGGTAACCGAGCGCTTACGGCATTTCAATGCAGGGCAGTTTCAAGATACAACTCATAAACATGGGGACGCGGGCGGCGGCCTGTAAGTATTCAAATTTCGCCAGCCGCTTCCATAATTTTGATTTTATTAACGCTTGCATGCATTGTCGCATTTTTTCAGAGATTTATGAGGAGGTAGAAAGCTTTTTGTGTTCTAATGCAGTCGCTGGGGGAACTGGTTTGGCCGGAGACGACGGGGTCGAAAGGTGAGCTGGGGTCTTCGTTGGTTCAGCACGGACCCTCTCGCACGATCCGTTTTCTTAGGGTGTCCACTTAGGCTTAGTCTTTAGCAGTGTTAAACCCCAAAAAAGTACATAAAAGTTTTTTTTAATTGACTAATCTCTGGAGGGTGCTTTTTGTTATTTAATTGTGTGTTTAGAATGATTTTGTTTTAAAATGGCGGATGTGTAAACAGCTGTTAGCCTGATTGCATAACTGTGTTCTGGCATAAAGTAAATTAAAAATGGTTTGGATTTTCAGTGGTTTTAGGTTGACCTCTATTAAAAACTCATTTATTTATGTTAATTAAATAACTTTTTTTTAAATACAGTACCTAACATGAAACATAACACTCTTTTTGATTAGTTCTTATTATTATGTGTTTATTTAGGATGTATAAATGGACAATGTATTTGTGTTTAGGTACAGTGGACACCCTTTCCTGCTCTAGGTGGTTGCAACTAGGCAAACCTACTTGACTATTGTACCTTTTAGTTTCTTGTTGGCCAGTGTGTCACTCATACTGGACAAAATTGTGGTGCACCGTGCGACAAATGAGCAGCAAGTTACGATAGACTTTCTGACAATACTTCAAGACTGTCACCCATGCTGTTACTGTCGCACATAGACAAACAGGTTGATGTAGCCCTTAGCTCTATGTTGGTTTGAACAGGTTTCCTTTAGATGTTGATCAAGTATTAAGTACCTTTCTTTCCTTAGCAGCTTACTTAGTTTGTTGTATGTGATAGGGGAAAAAACTTATAGTTTATGGTTTAGTGGCTGTGGAATAAGATTACATATTTAAAATAATGAACATTATGCTTCTTTATATTATGATTTTAAGTAAAGAAAAAAGGAATCAAGAAGAATTAAAAAATCCGGACCGTACACTATAGTCTATACTTTTTTGGCATTTAAAAAAATGTAAACAAAACAAGCACATGATATAGTTTGTCAGCCAATAGAAGCAGACAGTGTTCTGCTTCTATTGGCTGACGTCAAAGTCGTCGTACGTCAAAGTTCGATAAAACAGTTTTGATTGGCAGTTTAACAATGTCACGTGGTTTGCAATGTTTACATTTTTTTAAATACCAAAAAGTATAGACTATAGGCTTAAATTTTTTTAAATTGAACTTCAATGTAACAAAACAACTATGAGTTGGTTTTATTTTATTGATATGCATCCAATTGGTAAAAAAAGAATCCAATTGGAACAAGAGGGTCAATGTTTAAAGTCAAATCAAAATACTATAATGATAAATAAATTCACACATAGGTACAGCCAAAGTCATAATTATATAAATCTTTATTGCCTTGATCAACGTCTAGATGGTGCGTTCATCTGTGTTACTTCTAACTCGTCCCTGTGTGTGTGGCTCACCTTTCTTCCTCGTAGGCCTAGACCTAGTTTCTGTAGCATTCCATTACTGATATGTAACACTGTTTATTTTAATACGATTGTAGTTGCTAATAATTAAAAAATGTATTAAGTGCAGGGTCGCTGCTAAGCACCAGTGGTTGTTCCAGTGTGTGGGGATTTGATAACCGGTTTAATGACATAGAAGCATTACATCTAATTCCTTAGGGTTGGCAATGCATTTGCATATTATCAAGTGGCTGCTATATTAATTTGCTTTTTATCTTTTAATTTATACTTTCCATGGGCGCAAGCAATCAATTTACATCAGCACCTGCTAACTTGTTTGTCTCCTCTAACATAAAAAAAACCTGGATACAAAATAAACTGTCGCCTATTTATGTCAGCTTAGCTTTTTATTAGCTACCTATTTGTTAAAAAAAATTGGTTCAGGGGTTTCAGAGATTATCCCTAAGATACAAACAAACAAACACAGTTTTGACCTTTTTATAATATTAGTACTTATAGAAATTGAAGTCCAATTTCATTACCTGGGTCATACACAATCACATAAACAAAAGTTGTCTCTCCTGTGGTCAATAGTTAAGGGCTCGTGTGCATATAAGTTATGTTTTTATTTGATAGGACTAAAGTAGACGTGACGCCGTTTAAGCGGATGTGGGTTCAGTGAGAAAATTAGGCCTTAAACACGTTAACTTCGGGTATGTCCACAGGAAAGACGCGAACCTAAATCTTTGTATGACCCACCTATGCTAAACAAATGCTAAATAGAAAACAGTGTAGGTATTCTAAACAAAATTATTGCAAAACATTTACACATCAGTATTTGAAATGCACAACTTGTTAAAGGTACTACAGCTTTCTTCCTCTAGTAGATATCTGTATCTTTTGTTACATTTCTTTAATATTTTCTGATAGTGTTAAAAAATTATGTTGTTTAGTTATTTTAGGTAAATTATTAATTGCTTGCATTTTTAACCTCTGACGCAAAAAAGAGGGATGTTATAAGTTTGACGTATAAGTCTGTGTGTGTGTGTGTGTCTGTCTGTGGCACTGTAGCTCTTAAACGCATAAGCCGTTTTGGATGCGGTTTTTTTTATATGAAAGCAGGTTTCTTGGCGGTGGTTCTTAGACATGCTTTATCAAAATCAGTTCAGCGGTTTTTGAGATATAGAAGTTGTAGGGAGTTAAAAGCCCCCGATTTAACGGCGCCGCATACTTTAAGAGCTGATATTTCTTAAACGGCCTGACCAATTTTCATGAAATCTTGCTATAAATCACCGCTAGAAAACCTGCTTTCAAATAAAAAGAACCGCATCCAAATCGGTTCATCCATTTTGGAGCTACGATGCCACAAATAGACACTCAGACTCAATAGACCTAGAGATACACGTTATAAACTAACACCCCTCTTTTTATTTATTAGTTATTAACCTCCTATTATTCATTTCATGTGTTTAAAGAGACATTGCTAGCCATTCATATTGTTAATTTGGAAAAGTTTAAAAAGCGTGAAATAAAAAATCAATTTTTAATATTATTAAATTAATAATAAATTAATTTTTTTTTTTCAATAATTGGTGGGAACAAATCTATGTGTTCTTGTTATTAAAGTAAGTATTAGTGTACAAATGGACAAGTTAATTTCAATAGTAAATGATGTTACGTCTAAGATGATATTGTTGCCTTTTAATTTATTCATATTTCTAACGACCTCAATGTATATAAGTACCTACTTCCATTTTGATATGCATGTAATTTAATCTGTAGGTAATATTAAATTACGTAAACATTTTTTTTCTTGTCTTCCCACGGTTTAGGACAACAATTAAAATTTAATTAATTAAAGTGCTAATTTTTGTTCCAGTCATGTTGCCCCCCCCCCCATAAGTATACAAAAAGTGTAATCGATTCATACGACAGACATATGGGCACCCTTTCTGGATTATCCTCTAATTCCTAAATTCTTACTCTTACTATGTAGATCCACTTTTTCAGTTTTTTGATCAGATTTGTGTTTTGTTGGTGGAGTACACGAAAAAGACCAGTAATTTAAAGAAAACACGCGTCATCGTGTCAGTAATTTAAGTAATAAGATAGAATGCAGAACGCAGAAGGTATTTGTAGACTCCACCGACAAATGCCCACTTAATAAAAAAGAAATTGTTTTAAAACACCGTATTGTGCTGTACAGTTACGGCAAAGATTCGCAGCCTGTATGACTGCCAGCTGCGGCTCATGCACAACATACAGCCGCTGCCAAACGGAGCCGACATCGCTAACACCGTCAAGTACTTCAGTCAGACTTTACTCAGTGAGTACATCGGCGTAGCAACAATTATACAAGTTTCAGCGAACGTACGCAGCTTGTACGACTGCCAGCTGCGGCTCATGCACAACATACAGCCGCTGCCGTCCGGGACCAACATCGCCAACACCGTCAAGTACTTCAGACAGACCTTACTCAGTGAGTACAACTGGCGTAGCAACAATTATACAAGTTACAGCGAACGTACGCAGCTTGTACGACTGCCAGCTGCGGCTCATGCACAACATACAGCCGCTGCCGTCCGGGACCAACATCGCCAACACCGTCAAGTACTTCAGACAGACCTTACTCAGTGAGTACAACTGGCGTAGCAACAATTATACAAGTTACAGCGAACGTACGCAGCTTGTACGACTGCCAGCTGCGGCTCATGCACAACATACAGCCGCTGCCGTCCGGGACCAACATCGCCAACACCGTCAAGTACTTCAGACAGACCTTACTCAGTGAGTACAACTGGCGTAGCAACAATTATACAAGTTACAGCGAACGTACGCAGCTTGTACGACTGCAAGCTGCGGCTCATGCACAACATACAGCCTCTATCGTCGGGGACTGACATCGCCAACACTGTCAAGTAGTTCAGTCAGACTTTACTCAGTGAGTACAACTGGCGTAGCAACAATTATACAAGTTACAGAGAATGTACACAGCTTGTACGACTGCCAACTGCGGCTCATGCACAACATACAGCCGCTGCCGGCCGGGGCCGACATCGCCAACACCGTCATGTTTTTCAGTCAGACCTTACTCAATGAGTACAACTGGCATAGCAACAAATGGCGTGGCGTGTATAGCAAGTTACAGCGAACATCGGCGTTCTGTGGCCTTGACGTTGAGACTTGTTAGTCTGATTCCCTCCTGCATCAGACACCTACTAGTATTCTAATTTGTTTGATAATCTTTCAATATTTAACTTAGGTTTATTGTGAGAGGCCAGTACCCCACACTTAACGTCTTTCTGCTATGTGTTCTATTCCGCCAGGTGTACTAAAAGACGTGACGCTCTCGCCTCTTGAGATGATCCGAGATGCGGACAACGACGCTGACCGCATGTTTCTGTACCCCAACTTGGACTACAAGGGGCTGTTCAACGCGATATCCCAGCTGGTCGACTCAGCACCGCACTTACAGTACGGTATCCAAGGTTAGACCACTTACATTAAAAGGTGTTTGACAGACGGTTTCATTTAGGCAACTATTTTTTTTTGAAATGGACTTAGTCAAGAGAACGTGTCAATGTTAAAAAGACAAAACAAACAACTCAATATCGATTTAAAAACATGAGATGTTTTTTTATGTTGTATAAGTTTCTATACAACCAATCAAAACTTTAGCACTATTCTGCTAATCACTGCTATTTGATTCCAGCATTTGGTCAAGCAATCTTGCAGTGCTTGGGCTGCCTGCTCCCGTTCTTGGAATATGACATGATAGACAACTTGCCCTACCTGGTAGCCTATTGTGTCGCAGTGCTGCCAGTGTCTCTGCACCAGAATATACTCCATCTGCTGTGCTACTACGTCCTGCCATTTACTATCAGTGAGTATAGAATATTTTTAGTGGTTACTGATTAATAACAGCTATATCCATTAAAGCCAGGGTTTCCGGTTTCTACTATGAAACCCTAAATTGAACTCTCAGGTTCGGGTGCGTATCTACTGACATAAATTTATAAGTTCTATTATCGGAAGTCCGAAAATGTTTCTCATACCATTTTACATCATAATGATCACTCTTCATACTCTTCATATTTTTTTTAAGTACTAACGGTCGGAACTCATAGTCATCTGAATTCATAACGCCAATATTAATGAAGCCGTACACTTTTTTACATTTTCTTAAATATCTTACGTGTAATAAGGTTAGGTTAGGTTAGGTTAGATTTATAAAAAATCTCAAAAAGTAATAGTTCCTTAAAAAAAATGCATTATGAATTGCGATAATTATGACTTAAAAAGTATGAACAAAAAAGTATGAGGAAAAAAATTATGAAGAGTTATTATTATGAATACAAATCGGTAGGAAAACAAAAAATAGGAATAAGAATTTTATGTGAGTCAATATGGACCCCTCAGGTTCCCCTATGGAATCCCTAATCGTCATTTTGTCCTAATGCATCGTTAGTCCGAATTTTCATTTATCCTAAAGCCAAATCTGCTTAAATTTGAAAACTTTTTAAGTATTTTTTTAATACAACCCTAACCTAACCAATCCGCAGATATAATTGGGAAATTTAAAAAGTTGCCTTGCCTGACTCAGCTGAAAACCAGTTTAAGCTCTGGTTTCCTAGGATAGCGGTGTCGTCTTATAGCGGCCGTATTCTTATAAGATTGGCACAGTCGGTACGATTGACTACGCCTACTTTTGACTCGTAAGGTTAGGTTCTATTAAATCTTCCGTGCTTATCTCTCGTGTGGGTTTTTTAAAACAGCATAGTATATAGCAATGAATTGCTATTGTATTGTTGTCAATGATACACTGGTAAACATCTTAGCTCAGGCTATGTGGTTACAGAATTATCAACAATTTAGAGTTGTTGGTAATTCTGTTGCTCTGCCTACCCCTGTCTGCAAATAAAGGCGTGAGTTTATATATGTTGGTATTGAAAACTCTTCTTATCGTTTGGCAGCTCGCCGCTACTCCGGGCAGGAGGAGGACAGCCAGGCGTCACAGTCCGTAGCGGCCATCATCATGATGGTGTTCCAGCATTCCAATAACCCGGGTAAGTAAATAAGTTGGTTTCGCTCACGAACTGGAAGTACAAAGAGGAAGGAAGCGGTTGGTCATTGTCTGTGGTTCATGATGACATCCTGTATAACTGTAGGCTGGGTTATTTTTATTATTTATTTCTGATTATTATTTATTAGAAACAAACCAATTATGAAGTTATGAACGCACTACTCTAATTGAGTTATTTTAGCAAAAATAACAACAAATAGAATGAATAAATAAATATCAATTTGAATGGAGTATCTTACAATTGCGCGATTTTGCGGGTGGTAGGACCTTGTGCAGGGTCCGTCCGGATCGCTACCACCATCTTATCCATTAACCTACCGCCAAACAGCAGTGTTCGCATTGTTGTGTTCCGGTTTGGGGATAAGACAGCCGGTGAAATGACTAGCATAGAGGCATTCCATCTTAGTCCTCAGGGTTGGCAACGCATTTGCAGTCTTAAGATTGCACTGCATTCTTGTGAATGCGAATGTCTATGGGTCACAGTTTCCACTTACCATCAGGTGGCCTGTGTGCTCGTTTGTCTACTCTATGACATAAAAAAAAAAAAAAAAAAAAATCGCAGTTAAACGAGTCATAACTACGTTAAATTGCGTTAGATTGTGGTCACTAGAAGACTCCTGAATTGATTGGTATTAAAGGTAGCATCCATAGTCGCGCTAGTAGATTAATTGCATATTATCGACGTGTAAAAGACAGATCGAAAGTGAATGGACCGGTCGGAAGGGGCGGCCCTAGGCGTACTTTTTCGAGTCAAATCGGAGAAACACTGTAAAAGGGCCGAAACTTAAGTACCCGAAACCGACGTGCGTGCATGACTCGATGTATGAATTTGGAAGAAGCAAAAGAAATTTGGCAAGATCGTAGCAAATGGAAAGAAGTGGTCTCTACCTACCCCTCTGGGAAACAGGCGTGATTTTATGTATGTATGTAAAAGACCCCTTATGTGACCAATTTACTAAATAAATATTTTGAACTTTGAATGTTTAGTCATCTCGAAAATCAAACAGTGGTACGATTTATTCAGCGTGCCGAATTCCTCTTGTTTTTTTTCTTGTATAAACAAGTCTCAAAATTTAATGACGTCCACAGCACACCACTGCCAACTCCTGGAATGCCTAATGTCCCGCAAGAGTTCCGTGGTCAAGGATGTGTTGTGCGTCATTGCATACGGCACGTGGGGCGCTCGGGTGTCTGCGGCCAAACTGCTGTTCTACTATTGGCCGCCGTTCGACGCCAAACTGTTCGACAGGAAGGGGCTGCTCTGCAAGTTCTCCAGTAAGTATTCAGACGGCATATTACGCAATCGCAACCGTTTTAATTTTGACAGTCCGAAGGGTAGTCTTCTTTTAAAATGAAAACAAGTGTTCCACTTTCAAGTCGATTGCAATTGACAACATTTCATTTTGGTGACATCTGCAAATTACTATACGAATCGAAAGGGTTTTGCCAAAATATTTTTTTTTTTATTATTAATAAAAATATCGAGTTTTACCAATACTATGCCTGAATAGATATAATACCATTTTCACGAGAAAAAAAGCTGTCATACTTCAAATTTGACATTGACACTATTGACAGATGGATAGATACTTAGAGAATTATCGGTTGACATGATACTTTTTTATATACAGATTGGACTAACGTAATATGTCCATTGTGTCGTAGAAATGAAGTTACGCCCTTTTAGAATAAGTACATCTTCATAAATTAATAATAAAATAATTATTCATCCTAGAGAAAATTTAAAACTATTAGTGTCTTCCTCCTTCCAAACAGTAGCTATAAAACGAATAAAATTAAAGTCTTGAAAATATGAAATCTTGTCAATTGCGTCAAGCAATAGGGCAGCCAGTCTATTGTACAATATCCTCGTTTCTGCACGGCACACCAATAGTAACTCCTGGAGTTTTTTAATAGCAACGAGAAGATAAATGCGCACACAGGCCACAGCTTTGCAATGTCGTTCTGTAGGTGGTTTCTTCGCTCTATCTAATAGTAATACTTTCTTTAGTCTTCCTTTCCGGTGATGATAAGTTTCTCCAGATGGTCTTGTTCTTA
Organism: Acleris laterana; assembly: GCA_963966035.1. Lineage (NCBI taxonomy): Eukaryota > Metazoa > Arthropoda > Insecta > Lepidoptera > Tortricidae > Acleris > Acleris laterana. The sequence continues at coordinate 927,092 of OZ014459.1, read as the reverse complement.
CTTGGCTTGGTTTCCAAAGCTGAAGATTTGTTGTAGACAATGTCCTGACAAAGAATGACCAATTTTCCCAGTATCTACAGTACATTTCTGATTATCCGCCTGCCATGTATTTTTGTTTTTATTATTTCTCTGTCCAAGGTTTTCTGGAAGAGATCGCTATTTAGCGGTAAGACCGCCTGTTGTATACCTATAGTTAAAATGTACTGTTCCGTGTTTTGTTTTCTTTTGGTGTTCAATAAAGAGTATTTGTATTGTATTGTATTGTATTGTATTATCTTTATTGTAAAGTTAGTTTTCCAAAAAAATTACAAGCTTTTCCAATCTGTTACCATCAGAAGGACGTCCACTGCTGGACATAGGCGTATTCCAAAAATGTGTAATCTTAGGATTGCAGTCTTAACATTGTAGTTTTGAGAATGCTAATAGCTATGGGTCACCGACCGCATCTTCCAAAAATTTGCAGTCAGGATTGCAGTCTTAACATTGTAGTCTTAAGAATGCTATGGGTCACAGACCACACTTAAGATTGGGTGGCATGTGTGTTTGACTTACATATCCCAAAAATAACTCCACGACGGTCGGTAAGTTAGTACCGCGTGTCCGCAGACGACCTGGTCCCGTTCTTGTGCCAGCGCGACATGTGCCCGAGCGGTGGCACGGCGGAGGCGGCCAAGGTGTGCTTGGACCACTGCATCAGCGTCACCTTCGCCTCTGACTCGCCGCCGCCGCTCTATCTCTGCATTGAGTGCGCCAATGAGATACACAGGTGACTGAGGGATAATTGTATGTTTGTATAGCAAGACACTTGGGTCAATCCACTTTACATTGTAGCTCGTTGCCATGGTGACGTCTCCTGGGATTTTAAAACTATGATTTTGAAGGATATAAGTTCACTATAAATCAGTTTATTGGCAGTTACAAACTCATTCTTTTATGGCTTTTTTCCTGTGTATCCTAGAATGTTACAATATGTACATATTATATTTTTTTTTCTAAAAAAATCTATCACTGTTGTCTTCTGGCTTACGGGACAGAATAACAACAACAAAAACTTGATCCACCCATTTAATATGGCGTGCGGATTATGCAATAACAGAGTCTTGGTCAACATCGTCAGAGCTTTGACGTCGTATTAATTGTGTCCTGCTATACAGCGTTCCGTGAGTCATTAAAATGGTCCTGGCTGAAAATCTAAGCCAGTGTCCGATTCGCTACCGCGAAGACTACTACGTACTGTTTCTGTCACATTATTAGTTTTCTTTTATTTGTCTGTGTGTCTTCTGTGTAGTGAATTAATGTCTTTCTTCTTCTTCAAAAATTCTGATAACTGAACCGCTGACTATGAGAAACCAACTATTAATATATGTGTCAATGTTAACGGAAGATGAGAAGGTAAGTAATTATCCAATTGTGATCTAGAGTTTTATTTTATTCGCAGGGAGCATCCCAATCAGAATTTCTTGGATATCCTGCATCCGCAGCAACAAGTCTCCATGGTCTGCGAAAATAAGGTACCTACTAAATAAATTATTGCCGAGAGCGTCAGGTATTTTGCCTATTAGTATCTTCCGCTGCGTTTAACATTTTATAGAAATAGATCGATCACGATCGATTGGACTTTGATTTGAATTGTATTATTCTGATGATTTAGAACTGCCGGTCTACTGACAAGTCAGCGTACTCCATTTGCTTCTCGAACGAATGCGCCAACTACAACGGAATGCATCCCATCAGGTTAGTAAACAGCAAATCCTAATATCATATCCATAAACCGAAAGTTAGATCGGAATCAGTAGAGCACGAACCTCAGTGTTGCGAAGTCTGTAGTAATCGGTATTCCTTAATAAATTTTGGCCGTTTAATTTTTAAGTAATTGGTCGTCTTCTAGATTCTGAAGCTTAATTTATATTGTGCGTAATTGACCCAAGGTTTATAATTTTCCTTGTTTCCTTTATATAAAGGACGCAGGACATAAGTAGAATAGCATCTCTTTTGTAAAAGGCATCGTGCAATTTTCTACACGTTTTTGTACTAGATACTGCCAGCAATGCCACGGCAATCGGCACAACAGCCGACGCGGTGGAGATCACGTGGTGCACACGCGGCTGCCGCGCGCCTGGACCATGGACTCTGACATGCAAACCAACCTCGTCGAGGCCATCATAAGGTACAGTTTCTTTTGGTATCAACTATGAAGAAGGCAGGCGAGTTAGAGGGGTCTCTAACTCGCCTGCCTTCATGGCAGGTACGTAATCTCTGAGGTCCATAAACGCCATCTTTGTCCACATATTTTTTTATTTGAATACGAGTTTTGCCCGCGACTTCGTCCGTGTAACTTTTAAAATTTCCGCGATAAAAGTAGCCAATGTGTTAATACAGAAGCTATCTTCATTTTAAATTTCATTCAAGTCCGTCCAGCCGTTGCAAAGTGAAGTACTAAGAGACTAACACACAATCTTTCGCATTTATAATATTAGTAGGAAGAAGGCAGACGAGAATACATACATCTCTTATAATATAATAAAAGTAAAAAAGACTGCATTCCTGTTATGCTTATTATTAGAATTAAAACACTCGGCCTATTGTCTTAACTTCAGTTGAAGTATTATTTGTTGTTTATTAATTACTTATTTCACTTGGGACTTGCCCTCGTTTCGCTTCGCTTTATGTGAGTTTTCACTATCGATTGATGTCAACCGCTTTAACATCCGTAGCATAGTTCGAAAGATCCAAGCGTCCATACAGAAACACAGATGGCGGGAAGCGTTTGTTTTAGTATGTAAAGATTGTTTCCGGGCAGCTTGCTGAAGGAAGCCAAGCCCATCAACCTGGAGGACCCGGACAGCGCGGCGGAGGTGCTGCGGCCCCCGCTGGGCGGCGCGCTGCCCGACCCCATCTCTGTTGAAGACCGCCAGCTGCTGGGCAGGTACACCTACAGTAGCAGAAGGGGCCGTCCGCATGAAGAAGACTGAAAGAGTCATCTTAAACTCATCGTGAATTATGTTTGGCAAAATGTATCCTTTACTTTCCCTTTGTCAAACCGTATGTTGGCTCGCGACAACACCAAAGTAAATAAGTCAAGTAGTACTAACTGAATAGAAATATATTGAGAATTCCAGTAACAGAGAATTCCAGTACGCATCCGACAGTCATTGCAGCCGTACGTGCGCTTAGTTTTGAGCCAGGGGTCATCAACCTTTTCTATAACTTTATTTAAGTCACCGTTAATAATTTTCAATGCAGTGTGCAATGTGTGGTGAAACCTTTAGCGATGGTGCGCATTGCAGCGTGTGTAAAAAGCACCTTGATTTTACCTGCGCCAACATTACTGAGGCTGGTTACCGTAAGCTTGGAGCTGACCGCAAAGCTTCATGGAGATGCCCTTCTTGCAAGATCCTGTCGCCTAATGTGGCGGGGGCGGGAATGGTGCACGCACCGGATTCGGCTCCTCTGGAGGTGGTGCTGAGAGAGCTGCGCGAAATAAAGCGTCAACTGTCGGCTCTACCAGCGCTGGTCGAAGATGTTAAGATCATTAAAAATGAGCTGTTAGACTTGCGTGCATCCTGCGAGTTCAACAGTTCAAAACTAGATGAGCATAGCACAAGGCTGAGCACGTTGGAGCGCCAGGTTCCGGAAATTCTGCGTGTGCAAGATTCGGTGGCTACTTGTTCCAAGTCCATCTTGAAGCTCGATAGTGACCTTGTCTCAAGGGATCAGTGGGCGCGGCTCAACAATGTGGAGATAAAGGGAGTGCCGTTGAAAAAAGACGAAAACCTTTTTTCTATTATTGATGTGATTTCTAACCACATAGGCTACTCCTTTCCCAAATTGCAGATAAATTATATATCCCGCATACCTGTCCATAACTCAAATGATAAGAACATTGTCGTAAGTTTTATAAATCGTTACATCAAGGAAGAGTTCGTGGCAGCAGCACGTTCCAGGAAGAACATTTCGGCCGCTGAGCTGGGATTTCAGGGCTGCCCCCAGCGGGTTTATGTCAATGATCACCTTACACCTGCCGTTAAGAAACTCTTGACGAGCACAAAAAGATTGGCCACTGAAAAGGGATTCCGGTATGTCTGGGTGAAGCACGGGAAGATCCACGTGAGAAAAAACGACATGTCGCATGTATTTTTGGTCAACAGTGAGGGCGATTTAAACAAGATCAGCTAAGTTGTGGTTCATGTAATTTTTGTCTCGTTACGCATTTACTTTTTCTACATATTTTATATTCAATTTTACTTTATATCTTTGGTTATTCTGTTCATTATTTTTATACCAGGTTTGCAATACCTGCCTTGACTGAGTACTTGCCGGGCCGCTTTTGTTCTCCGCGCTCTTATCAGTTTTTACCTGCTCGCCCGCTATGGCCGCTATCCCGGCGGCCGGCCGGCCGCGCTCACGCTTCATGTTACCTACGTATTGCTTGCTTCGTATCGTCTCTGCTTCTAGCTATCCCTTACCAAGGCGGCGTTGAACGGATGCATAGTCGACACTATATATTATATTTTTGCATGTTTGGATTCTTTCTTAATACTGTTCAATTTGGAATGTGGGTTTTAACTGCATTTGCCGAAGTACGTATAATATTTCTTTGTTTAGTTAAATCTATTTCTACCTACTTCAATGATTTTAATAATTCCCTGGGCTTAGCCATTAATTTAATGTCCGATATTTCTTATCTTGTTAACCAGTTGTATAATGTTTCTATTCTATTACTATGGCACGGCCGCTATGGATACTAAGATTGACTGCAATTCCCTTCAAATCTATTATCAAAACGTACGTGGGCTTCGCTCTAAAACAAATGTATTTTTACGTAATGTTGCTTTGGGCTCATACGACATAATTATGCTTACTGAAACTTGGCTCATCGATGGCATCAATAGTAGCGAGTTATTTGACGATCGGTACGTTGTTTGGCGAAGGGATAGGGATTACGAGTTGACAGGTCAGTCGCGGGGAGGTGGTGTCCTCGTTGCGACTCGCAGGGACTTGCCAGTAGCCCTTGAACCGCAATTTAATTCGTCGGCGGAGGACCTCTGGCTAACCATATCCGTCCGACAAGCGTCGACACGTAAAATTGTTAAACTTCATCTCTGCGTATTATATTTGTGTGAACAATGCAACGGATTTTCATTTTCAAATCAGTTATCCAATTTTTTGGATAAATTAAATAACGTTGTATTAGAAAATCAATCTGGTAAAATACTCGTTGTAGGCGACTTCAACATGAGCAAAATAAAATGGACCCAAAACGACGATTCCTCGTTATCTCCGAGTGACCCGGCTGGTGGCGACGAGTGCTTGTTCGTGGATGACCTGTGCACGCTTAATCTCAGCCAGTTTAATGGCATTGTTAATGCCTTCGGCAAAATATTGGATTTGGTTCTGTCGAATGACTCTGCGGTTGTTACCAGTTGCTCAGAGCCCCTCGTGCCCGTCGATCCCCACCACGGGGCGTTAAATATCTCCTTACACTATATCGACTTTGAGGCTTTGAAGTCTGCACGTAGGACTCGTCACATTTTCGGTAAAGGCGACTTTGTCGCTATTAATGAGGAAATCTCCGACATTGATTGGGCATCTATGTTCGCTGCAAGGTCATTGAATGATTCAGTTGATTACTTTTATAACACTATTAATAATTTAATATCTACTTATATACCTACTAAATTACAAAAAAAAGATTCCTATCCTATTTGGTATTCACCAGCTTTAGTCAAATCAATAAAAGAAAAATATAAATATTTAAGAAAATATAAAATATATGCCAACCACTCGGATCTGGCTTCATTTAAACTACTTCGAGATAGAATACGTATTTTAGAGAGTAATTGTTACCAAAATTATATCAAATCTGTCGAAAAATCAATTGAGGTGAATCCAAAAAATTTTTGGTCTTACATTAAGACCAAATCTAAGTCTAATAGTATCCCTAGTAGTGTTTCGTTAGGAAATTCAGTGGCTTCTACGGGAGAAACAATTTGTAATCTATTTGCCTCTTACTTTCATTCCACATTTTTGAATAACCAGGATCTGTTAGTAATTCCCTCAGAATCTGTTTTCAACTCGAATGCCACCTGTGATATTTTAAACATTCGTGTAGACGTTAACGAAATTCGCTCCCTTATTTTAAAATTAGACCCCAATAAATCGGCAGGTCCTGATCACTTGCCGGCCCGTTTCCTCATTCCTTGCTCCGATACCATATCTATCCCTATTGCCTTGCTTTTCCATAGATCCCTTTCAGAGTCCCACATGCCTCATATTTGGAAATTAGCTTTTATTTCGCCTGTGCATAAAAAAGGTTCTAAGTTGGATGTTACCAACTATAGACCAATATCCAAGTTATGTATAATATCGAAAATCTTCGAAAAGGTTGTATATAATCAGTTGTACACAGCTCTAAAACAGTCCATCAATCCTTCCCAACATGGGTTTGTAAGGGGTCGGTCGACAGTCTCTAACCTAGTACTTTTTAACGACTTCCTGACGGACTCCATGGCTAATGGGCGGCAGGTGGATGTCATTTACACCGACTATAGCAAAGCTTTTGATCGGATCGATCATAATTTACTCCTGGAGAAGCTTCTGAAGGCTGGTATTAGAGGGGACCTCCTTCGGTGGTTCGCATCTTATATCGATAGAAGATCCCAAGCTGTTGTAGTAAATAATTTCACATCCACCTGGTTGTCCGTACCCAGCGGTGTGCCCCAGGGGTCCTTATTAGGTCCTTTACTGTTCGCCCTCTTTATAAACGATGTCAATTCATGTCTTCAGTCTTCTCATCTACTCTGTTTCGCTGACGACATGAAATTATTTTCTAGCATTTCTTCAGTTGCGGATGCGGGCCGTCTACAAGCTGATCTAAGTCGACTTGAATCGTACTGCGAACGCCATAAGTTAGATCTAAATCCAGCCAAATGTTCAGTAACCACCTTTACACGTAAGAACCAAGCTGTGGACTTTGATTACTGCTTGAAGGGACTAAAACCTTCAACCGAACCCTGGGTCCGGGATCTTGGAATAACTCACGACAGCAAACTAACCTTCGAAAAACATGTGGGAGCTATTATAAATAAAGCCTCCAAAGCGTTGGGATTCGTCATGAGAAGCTGTACAAATTTCACTCAAGCTAAGACCTTCAAGATCCTGTACTGTGCTTTGGTAAGAAGCAATCTTGAGTACGCATCGCAAATTTGGAACCCTAAATATAACTGCTATGTTGACCGAATTGAAAGAGTACAGAAAAAGTTTTTAAGATTCCTATCGTTCCGGCTAAAGATAAATTACAAGTCTGCAGATTATATTACCCTTTGTAAACGCCACCACTTTCTGCCACTGTACAAGCGGCGCGAGATTGCTGACCTAACATATTACCTTAAGATTGTCTCTGGACAAGTAGATTGCTCGGATCTCTTGAGGAAAGTCAGCTTCCGGGTGCCAGCGGCCTCACTGCGTTTTAACCCACCAATTCAAATTCCCTTTGTATCTACTAACTATCGGCGGAACTCCTTCTTGTTGCGAGCAGGTAAAACCCTCAACAATTGTGCTAGGGACATTGATTTAGATGTATTTAACACACCTACATCTACGCTTAGGCGGTTACTCAGTCAAAACTTCTTTACTTAGGCTATAAGTGTTTGTTTATGAACTTTTTGTTTATACCGTTTTTTATTCTTGCGTATACATTAGGTTGTTCTCTTGTTCTCTTGGTGTAGCGCGGCGTATGTGCCTGCGTTGGCTGTTATTTCTGCTATGTTTAAATACTTTGTTTCTATCTGTGAGAACCTTTAATTGGCTTTTTGTTACGTAATTTAATTTTTATCTTGTTTTGTAAGCTGTTGGATCTCCAATAAATCATAAATATGTCGCAGTGACAGGACTAGTGGCGCCACACGGCGGATTCGTGAACTAGCTTATTTAGTAACAGATTGTTTGAGACATGGAATTAACAGTTTAGTTTCTTTATGAAACGTCAAGCCTTAAGCTTGGGTGTAGTCAAGATGTGGCTGACTGGCAACACTGCCTTTGGATTTAAATGTTGGTACTTGACAACGAGCAGGTTAGCCAACGGAACAGGGGGAGAGGTTGGTAGCGGGAATTAGAACCTCACTTTTCGTTGCACTTTGAATTGGACTGGTAGTGCTGTCAGCCCCATATTGAATTCACCGCGTTTCATATCCGTTTGCATCCTATTACTGTGTAGTGCTTTATACGTTATTTCAATTGGAGTTATTGAATACACGCTTAATCAACATTAAGGAGGTATTATTTCAAGAATCCGTTGCTATGGAGGATCGTAGTCCCTCGCCGATTCTGACATCAGATGTGGGATTGAAAAATCCGTGCCCACGTGCTTCTAATCAAGAAAACGATGATGAACGATGGCGGCACCTTCTGGAACAGCAGAACCGAAATTTTATGACGTTGGTGCAAGCCATGAAGACCTCATCGTCATCTAATGAGCTACGACTACCGGATTTTGACCCCGGCAAAACGGATGTGGATGCACGTGCTTGGATATCGACTGCGGATCTATGCATCGGTGATCAACAATGCCATGGCGCACAGCTCATGGTTGCCCTTAGCCGTGCTCTTAAAGGTCAAGCATCGACGTGGCTGTCAAGTGTATCTTTTCCTGGGATGATATGGAGCAACTTCAAGGAGCTATTTATATCCAGGTACGATTGTCCCGAAACTGTGGCTTCATTTCTTGTTAGCTTAAATGATAACAAGCCTAAAGATGGTGACTGCTTGGCTACGTACGCTGCAACTCTAATGACTTCCATTATGTCGAGATGGAAAGGGCTGAGTATCGAAGAGCTTGCGATTGCTACTGTTTTGGCACATCTATCTCGATTTGATCAGCGAGTCCAACGGATTTCTTTTACAACCGAAGTCAAAACACGCAACCATCTCCAACAGGAGCTGAAAGCCATTTCGTTCATTAAGCGTAAAGCTCCTGCTACAAAAGAACACGACGGACCAGAAGCTAAGAAGAACCGACCTACACCGACGGTTTGCTATTACTGCGCGAAACCAGGCCATAAAATAACGGCGTGTCTCTCGCGGCGACGTGACCTCAAGGAATCTACTGGACGTCTTCATTCCCGGAAGGAAGAAAACACGAAGAAACCACCTACAGCCAAGCCAACAACGACCTGTTACTACTGCCAGGGGCCGGGTCACTACGCCTCCAGCTGCCCGAGGAGAAGAGGCCAGGACGGGACCAGCGGCACAGCAGCCCTCGCCAAGGATAAGCGAGTTGACCTGTGTATCATAGGGACACCCGGTGGAAGACTGCAGCACAACGGTGAGCAATATTCATTTAATTATGATTCTGGCGCTCCTTAATTAAGGAGTCTGTTGTTTTTAAATTTTCTGGCAAGAGATTTAATAACACTGACTATGACCGGTATAGGACAATCTTCTATTCACTCAACTGTACAAGTACTGACTGTTGTTATGATTGATGACATCACCTTAAAAATACTTTTCCATGTAGTTACTGCCTGACAACTGCTTACGTCATGATATTATGGTAGGACGTGAGGTTTTAGCACAGGACCTAGTAGTGTCTATGACGGCTGACAAGCTAACTTTTGACAGAGTTTGTGTAATTCAGGCATGTGAGTTTAGCGCGCCTAGTGAGCACATTGACTTTAGCACAATCGATACTGATGTCTCATTGGACACTAGAGAGCGGTTACTATGTTTTAGAGTCTTTTGAAAATTCTTTTACAAGCGGTGTGCCCACTAAGCGTGCTGAAGCGGAGCCCATGCAGATCCGGCTGAAGGATCCCAATAAAACGGTCAACAGACGACCTTATCGACTCAGCCCCCAAGAACGGCAGGTTGTTCGTGAAAAGCAAAGCGATCTGCAGAGTGCAAACATTATTCGCCCCAGCTCATCACCATTCGCTAGTCCCATACTCCTTGTAAAAAAGAAGGACGGTTCAGACAGGATGAGTGTGGACTATCGTGAGCTGAACGACAACACGACCGGACAGGTTTCCCCTTCCTCTGATATCTGATCAGATAGCCAGGCTACAAGGAGGTCTTGGAAGGTGAACGCTATGTCCTGAAAGCCCTTAATTCCAATCGAAAGTACAAATACGCGCACGACCGATTACGAAAAATGCCTGACAGTACTTGTAATGACATTGACGTAGATACTGACAATGTTGAGGAACGTGACAGTGACCAGTAGGTATTTGTAATCACTAGTATCTGCCACATATCACTTGTTTTGTGTCTTATTGAAATAGTGATACTGTCAAATGTAGTTTACTGGTTATATAATGTGTTATGTATCAGACGCCAAGTGCCGGTTGTCTTGAGACCAATCAGACGCCGAGTGATGGTTGTCTTAGAAGGATCTATCAGACACCAAGTGCAGGCTGTCTTTGAATTGGTCAGATGTGATGTTGCTGGCTGTCTTGAGATCTATCAGACACCTAGGTGAGGTTGTCTTGAGATCTATCAGACGCCACTAGTCTGTAATGTTGAGTTGCCAATCAGACGCCGGATAAAGGCTGTCTTTGAAGGCTGTAAGGCAGTAGCTAAATGAGAAACTTTACATTAGTTAATTTGATTGCTTTGGTTAAGTTACTTTTAATCAAGGATTAGAGAGTATACTGAGTATGTTATTCCCTGATCAGGCTTGGTCAGGTTGACCGAGCGTTGACACTTTTACTGTGGAGGACGTTTTCTTTCATTTCAGATACCTCACACGAGGACGTGTGAAGAGTCATGATGGCCGTGTCGCAGTGACAGGACTAGTGGCGCCACACGGCGGATTCGTGAACTAGCTTATTTAGTAACAGATTGTTTGAGACATGGAATTAACAGTTTAGTTTCTTTATGAAACGTCAAGCCTTAAGCTTGGGTGTAGTCAAGATGTGGCTGACTGGCAACACTGCCTTTGGATTTAAATGTTGGTACTTGACAACGAGCAGGTTAGCCAACGGAACAGGGGGAGAGGTTGGTAGCGGGAATTAGAACCTCACTTTTCGTTGCACTTTGAATTGGACTGGTAGTGCTGTCAGCCCCATATTGAATTCACCGCGTTTCATATCCGTTTGCATCCTATTACTGTGTAGTGCTTTATACGTTATTTCAATTGGAGTTATTGAATACACGCTTAATCAACATTAAGGAGGTATTATTTCAAGAATCCGTTGCTATGGAGGATCGTAGTCCCTCGCCGATTCTGACAAATAAATAAATAAATAAATAAATAAATTCAATAACATTATTTCTGAATCTACAAAAATACTCATAAATTGTAGTTTTTTAACCAATACGTTGTCGAAGAAAAATCCTCCTATTTCGACCTAAAAAAACATTTTTCGATCACTTAAAGGTACGGTGTCTGGCTGATGGTGGGGCTGTGCACGCCCTACCCCGACACGCCGGATGAGATACTGGGCCGGCTGTTGTCCGTGCTGTTCCACTGGTTCCACGTCACTTCGTTCTCCTATACCGGTAATGATAATAATTTACTTGTAAGGCCAATTTCCAAGTCATTTGATTCAAATAGTTATGTAATAGTAGTTTATGAAATGGTTGCATAATGAGGGGTATTAAAACACGAGTGTGTGCTTAGGAACTGTGCCGTTAGGCGAGGTTTTTATTAGTGTCACACGAGTGTTTTAATACCTTGTTATGTGCAGTTTCATACACTACTTTATCTACTCTCATACATTACAACAAAACGTATTCAATGAATGGCGCCAAAACCTAGCACATCAAAGCGGGCGCTGTCACAGACAAGTAAAGATTGGAATGACAACTTTTTGTAATGCTGTAAAAATGACGCGAACCGTATTTGCGTTCTATTATAAAATAAATAATTGATATTGAACCTCGTTGGTGACATTAACTTTTTGGATTAACTTGTATCGTAGGTGATGGTAAAAAAATTACTTTATAACATTATTTTGTTAGAGAAATAATGTTATAAAGTGTTTTTTTTTTAAATTTAGGTATTGTGTTTATAAAGTATGCCAATATAAATTCGTTTTGAAGTTTATAATTCGAACTTTACGATATGGGAGTAGATAATAGTACATTACTTAACAAGGGCTGTAAAAGAAAGAAAGCCCGAAATCGCAGGTATTTGAGACCCGAGCCGTAGGCGAGGGTTGTAAATATGCGATAGAGGGCTTTCTTTTTTACTGCCCGTGATGAGTACACAATTTTACGTCTTCACCTGGCCACAATGCGAGTTTTACCGTGCGCGCAGCGTGCGATAAAACTCACATTATGGCCAGGTGTTACGTAAAAAATATTTCTATATATTAAGTCAGGTTCTAATGATTTCCCGATCTCCCCAGGCGAGACAGCGAACACGGTAGAGAAGCTCAAGAACGAGCACGTGTGTCCGTGGCTGCGCGAGATCGCGGCGACGCACCGCTCGGTGCTGGTGGCGTGCCTGCTGCCGCACCCGCCGCACTACACGCGGCAGGCCGGCCACTGGGACAACCTGGCCTCCAAGACCCAGCACCTCAAGGATGGGCTCCACAGGTCAGTCATGTGTCCCTGTAGGGTCCATATTGACTCACATAAAAATTCTTATTCCTATTTTTTGTTTTCCTACCGATTTGTATTCATAATAATCACTCTTCATAATTTTTTTCTTCATACTTTTTTATTCATACTTTTTAAGTCATAATTATCGCAATTCATAATGCATTTTTTTAAAGAAACTGTTACTTTGAGATTTTTTATAAATGTAACCTAACCTAAATTATTTAGTTTAACTACTGATCAAACACCAGGCCCTAAGTGCGATTCGTGGTGTTGCAGGTTATACTGCCTGATCCCGTATGGCATCATCACGCAGTCGATCTGGGACTACATCATGCCGGCCTGGATGGAGGCCCTCTGCTCAGACGTGCCGGAAAAGGTGGGTCTTATACTCGTCCGTCGGACCTTACGACGGTTAAGACTATAAAATTCACGCAAAATTATTTTAAGCCGAGGAACGATATTAAAATTGATTGACAACTTTCTATTACAGAATAAGGTCATATAACTTGTTAATAACATAAGTTTCCTGAATTAACTGTCAAATATCTGATTTTAAAAGAACTTTACTAACAATATTGATATCAAATAACCTCAAAGGATATTTACTTATAATTAAAGTAAATATGTTTTTTTTGATGTCTTAGGCAACAAGTATTAAAGTTTTACATAAACATAACTTGTTATTAAACATTTGTTTTGTTAGGTATAGTGTCAATTTAAGCCGCATGGTGGCGCCTGTGCGCGCCGATACGGCCATTTTGTTAAAAACACACTCGGCGATGTAAATATTAATTTATGAAATATAATAACTGTAAAATGTGGAATCCAATAAATGTATTGAGTATAATTCCATTTTTAATTAAAATGATCTCGGTTAAATGTGGAACCTTATTTAAGGTTTTACAACTAAAAAAAAAAACAAATCATAACATAAAAGAGTTCAAAAACGACCTGTGGGGCTAATGCCTAACGCAATCGCGTTCGCAATGACTTCAAAGTGAAACTAGCTATTGTTTTCATTTTGTAAGCAGACAAGCCTTCGATTTTCAAAATGAAAATGCTTGCGATTGCGAGTGCCTTAGGCAATAGCCCCTCAGATCGCGACGAACAAAATAAAAATGTTTTACCCACTCTATATTATGCCCTTTTGCGAATTTTAGTGGGCCTAGTATGTTTCCGTTCATCGCGTGACAAAATGTGGATAAAGCATCTATCACTCTCGTACTTCCATAAGTTTTAAACGGATGACGGATGCTTTATTCACCTTAGTCTTACTTAAGGTTTTACAACTAAAAAAACAAATCATAACATAAAAGAGTTCAAAACGACCAGCGTCGCTATTGCCTAACGCACTCGCAATCTCAATTGGCTTCAAAACGGAACAATTGTTTTCATTTTGTATGCAGTCAAGCTTTCGATTTTCAAAATGAAAACAATTGCGATTGCGAGTGCGTTAAGCAATAGGCCCTCAAATCGCGACGAACGAAACCAATATTTACTACTTTTGACGACGCACTGGCCTAGTTGGTAGTAACCCTGCCTACGAAGCTAGCGGTCCTGGGTTCAAATCCCGGTAAGGGCAGATATTAGTGTGATGCGCGAATATTTGTGCCTGAATCATGGATGTTTTCTATATATTTAAGTATATACTTCTCTATATAAGTATTTATATCGTTGTCTAGTACCCATAATACAAGCCTTGAGCTTAGTTTGGGACTAGGTCAATTGGTGTGACATCGTTCCCTGATATTTATTTATTTATTTTATTTTACCCACTCTATATTATGTCCTTTTGCGAACTTTAGCAGCTCTTGTATGGTTGCGTTCAAATTAAAATATACCAGGGACAGGGACCAGGGATTATTATATCATTGACTTTTGGATATTTATTGTTATTCTGCAGGTTTCGATTTTACAATAAATATTAAAGTGAAAAAACAATACTCATACAAAAAATAAACAGCGGGGCAGGGCTCGAGCTACCGGCGGTAAATAGGCCACATGAGGGCTCTTTTACACGTCGGTAATAAAGGGCGAGTCTACCAGCGCTTCGGACAAGACCATTATTGCGGAGAAGAAGCGCCGCAAGAAACTCTAGCAGAAGGTCATTTTTTCAATCATTTGCTGCAGAGAGAGGAACCTCCGTGTCAAGGAAATTATATGTCTGAGCGACTAGTCGGGGTGAAGGCACGCTCGACAAATGTCCAGCGTGACATCCCTCAGAATAATGTTCCAGTAGTTATTCGTCATTGTCTCCTCATCAACAAATGCACAGACAAAACCTTCCGTTACTGTAACCCGGGTCCATATTGACTCACATAAAATTCTTAAACCTATTTTTTGTTTTCCTACCGATTTGTATTCATAATAATCACTCTTCATAATTTTTTTTATCATACTAAAAAGTCATAAGTAGTTATCGCATTTTTTTTTAAGAAACTGTTACTTTTTGAGCATTTTTATAAATCTAACCTAACCTTATTTCACGTAAGATATTTAAGAAATTGTAATAGGTGTAACATTAATATTGGCGTTATGAATTCAGATGATTATGAGTTCCGATCGTTAGTACTAATTGTTTTTATGAAGAGTATGAAGAGATCATTACGATGTAAAAGGGTCCATATTGACTCACATAAAATTCTTATTCCTATTTTTTGTTTTCCTACCGATTTGTATTCATAATAATCACTCTTCATAATTTTTTTACTCATACTTTTTTGTTCATACTTTTTAAATCTTAATTATCGCAAAAGTCATAATGCATTTTTTTTCAAGAAACTGTTACTTTTTGAGAATTTGTATAAATCTAACCTAACCTAACCTTATTACACTTAAGATATTTAAGAAATGGTGAAAAGTGCACGGCTTCATTAATATTGGCGTTATGAATTCAGATGATTATGAGTTCCGATCGTTAGTACATTTTTTTTTATGATGTGTATGAAGAGTGATCATTATGATGGAAAATGGTATGAGAAATATTTTCGGACTTCCGATAATAGGACATAATAAGTTATGTGAGTAGATAGATACGCACCCCTGTAACCCACTGCCTCACACACACCTAAAAAGGACCTCAAAGTTGCATCAGTTTTATACTACTCCAATATTTTTTTGAGCCGTGAGTGAGGCACCGGGTTCAGCCTTCTTGTAGTCAATCCAAGCACCTTGCTGCACTGGCTGGCAAATGGTCATGTCTATGCGGAGGAGATACTTAAAACCAACGAACCTTACTGTTGCGAAAGCAGCTCGTGAAGTGCTGCGTTCAAAAACAACGCCAAGGCAAAATAAATAAATTACTGTAGAGAACGGGAAAAAAGCCGTATCGGGACGAGTGTAAGTCAGCGCGACCGAAACGCAGTCAAGGCCGCGCTATTATACGAGTCCACACTTCCCAGGCGAGGCTCGTATAGCGTTTATCTCCGATAATGTGAGAAAATATAACCAAATTTTTAATAATATTAAACAGAATCCCAATATTGCCATAGATCCATTCTAAACTGATACAATTTAGCATCCCATTAAATGGAATCAAAAAAAAATTAATTGAATAAATTGGGGCTTCAATTGAAGTTAATTCAGCATTTTTTTTAGGAACGCAATACGTTTAAAAAAGTATCATTTGACACTCTTTTAACGCTGTACACGGTTGTTAGTAAAGGTGACAAGACACCGCTCACAATGGCCTTCTAGATTTGCTCTTCTGAATATGTGAGCCTTTCAATCATTTCAACCAAAAGTTGTGCAACCCACCCGGCTCATGCCTTTTCCAGTTTTGAGCTATTGGAATAGGCCCCATGCGTTCAATACCTCATACACGTGGTTTAACAGCACGTGGTTTAACAGTGTCCTGTGTGCACGACAGGTAACGACCAGAGCCCCCTATTTCACCATTCTGACAATGACTGGTGCCAGGTGACAATTCGGTATACATTGCAGAGTTAACTAGTTTTCACGTCACCGGGATTCATATAAGCTTCGCTGCACCTCCGCACCTCCGCCTGCACCCCCTTTAAATTCTCTAGTTTTTTTTTTTTCATATTGAAAATGTAAAATTGCTGTGTTTGGTAAATTAATTACATAATCATTTTTGTAACGAGAGCTTAAAGACTGCACCGAGCAAAGCGAGCGTACAGTGGCGCCCTCATTACTGTTATTGTGTTTTCCAATTAACTAAAGAATTTCCTTACAATCAGACGATACGTTTTTGTAGCGCAAGTAAAAACATAATTTGTGGGATACGTAACAAACTTTAATAACAATTACCCTTTGAGTAGTCAGCTTAACGGGAAAGAATTGTTATTAAACTATGTGATATAAGTACCCTATAAGTTGTGTTTTCTTTTATAGTACAAAAACCTACCGACCAATTTTAATAAAATACTTTAATTTATGACAAAACACAATAATAGTAATGAGGGCGTCTAATACATTACAAACGTATTTCGTTTCATTATTATAATTATCAACAGCAAGCTTCATCATTAGTTCACAGTAGTTAATAAATCTATTATAATTTCCCTTCGTTGCTTGACTGTTTGGCTACTTTACTACGGGGTGACATTTAAACCTTTTATTTATATAACGTCATTTTTTTACACACTAAAATAGTCCATACTCATTTGTAAATAAATATTTTTAGTGTGAGTTGCATTTATTCTCGTGCATCTCTCATAGGTACCCGATATATATTAAGGTACCCTAAATATACTTGTAACATGACTTTAATAAAGATACCTATCACTGACAGATTGTATCCTTTCGCACCGAACATCCCAGGCATCCCATCACATTGATAGACAACATGCGTTGCTATGCGGACGACAATTACACACGCACGATATACGGCCGTGCGAATATCCTCTGTCAGTTGTGGAGGAGAGTAGGGTGAGACTGGTCTCTGAAATAGAGGCATCCTTGGAGCGAGCTTCCGAATGGGTTCGAAGAAACTTCTTCAAATTCAACCCATCGAAGAATGTCTGTGCTTTCTCTGCCAAGAAATTCCCATCATGTGTGACAAAATGTAGATGAAGCATCCGTCACTTTCTGTCACGTAAGTAGAAGAGTGACGGATGCTTTATCGACATTCTGTCACAATCTGATCATGACTTGGTCGAGCTACGTATGTATGTAAATTATTGTCATGTTCATGTCATCATCATTTCACCCGAAAGACGTTCCTGAGTTTTGACACAAGCACCGGTCACAAGTCAAGTCTCTTTTGTTTCTACTAAGTGGGTACAAAGTTATACAGTGTGGGGCCTGTAACTAAAGCAAAAAATTAAAACGTAGATTCTACTCCTCAAAATAGACAACTTTTGTTTTGCAACTTTTTTAAATCATAAAGTTTTTAGATTGTTATTTTTTCAAACAAAGTAAATAGTATTTTCAATGTACTTAAAACTCCGTCTAATTGACATCGCCTGTCAGTCTAATCACTCTACAGACATAATCAATTTTATAGTACATTGCGTGTTCGAATTAACTTTAAAATGTAATAAAATTCAAACCGCAAGTTTTTTTTCAAAGTCGTCAAACAAACATTGCGTAGTTTGAGGAGAAGAATGTACATTTTTAATTTTTGCCCTAGTTACAGGCCACACACTGTATATTGTAAAAAGTGATTTGACTAAAGATTGATTTTTAACTGAAAAATAGCTAGTTCTCAATTGGTATGGTTTTTTTTCTTATTTTTATGTATTGGGTTACTCAAAGATCGCTGGATCGATTTCAAAAATATGATTTTATTTGAAAGGGTATACTTTCTAGTTCGTCCCATTGTCAACACGTCAGAATCTGATGGTGGGATCTTGGAGAAATCGAGGGAACTATCCAAATGTATATTATTACGCTTGGAAAGAACTATTTGGAGAAGTGAAATTGATGATGAAGACCACAGATGGCTGCCGGAACTCCTCAACGGTACCTATTTCGAGGGCGGCTTTATGATATCTCGATTAAGATAGTTGAGTGCCTATGACTTTCCCGCGGCGTTGCTTGCGGCGATTTTCTTTTTAATGTACTGTTTTTTTTAATTAAGGAGTGGTTAGTACATCAGAGCATATCGTTGCCTTTATGCAAGAGTGTGGCATCTCAAAATGAGTCGCTGTTGCATTTAAATTCAGAACACTTTCTATTTAAAGTTTTATTTACACCGTCATCATTTTTTGAGTCGTAGCAGTATTGTATAAAAGCAGCGATATATTATTGTGGTGATCACTAAAACATTAAAATAAAACGACCTCCTTTCAATGTGCCTTGTCAAAGAGTAATTACTATTATTGTGTTGTTATAAAGGGGAAAGATTAGTATTTTTGCATTTTTGTGTGTGTGTATGTTTGTATGTGCCGATTATAAAAATTCTTTCACCATTGGAAAGCTATATTCACCCTGAGTGACATAGGCTATGTTTTATTCTGCGTGCACGGAGTCTCGCGCAACAGCTAGTTTATTCATAAAAGCATAGTAGCTAAAGTAATATATAGTGGTAAAGTATGGTTTGTCATTATCTTTCACTGTGGCATTTGAATTTGATAGAAAGAGGCAAAGTATTATGCTTAATAAATAAATAAATGAGTGGTATGCTTAAAGAGCATGCAGCCCAGCAAGCAGGATGCCTAACAAGCAACTTATAACTAGGTTGAAAAAGGTAGGAAGGTTAGGGTTATAGGGGCAAAGCATCCGGAAATAAAGCGGAACTCCGAACTCGAATCGAAATCCGTAATTCGCTTGGTAGCCATTATACTTCTTAAGCGTCATAGTTCCCAGTTGTCCGCATCGGACAACAGGGAAATAAATCACAGTTGCGGACAAAGGGGTGCGGACAACTGGGGACAGCCGATCTTGCTTTGTAGGCTGTTCGCTTTGTAGGTATAATAACTACTTAGGCATTTTGCTTTGTTAGGCATTGTAGACAACTCACTCAATATTTCTTTCTTGTACACAATGAGGTGCAATGTTCTAAGTGCATAAGACTATTGTTAATTTAAAAAATGTAGGGTGACAGCACCAGTGATGGACACTTTTAGCTGACAGGCACCAGTAATTGACACTTTACTCTTAATTCAAATTTCATACGGTCCTAAATTGAATAACCGTTATTTTGTGTAACCATCATTGGTCGTTGTCCATTACTGGTTCTGTCACCCTGTTTTTGATTATTATTTTTTATGTTAGTCTTATAGTAAGTGGCCGCAATAATCTTATTAAAGGTATCTTATCAAGCTATAAAACGAAATGTAATAACAATATTTAAATAAATGGGGACAATGACACACAAATTGACCTAGTCCCAAAAAAAGGCCTTCTCTAGGCTTGCACTATGGGTACTGGACAAAAATATAAATAATTATATAGATAAATATATACTTAAATACATCGAAAACATCCATGACTCAGGAATAAATATGCTCATCACACTAATATGAACCCAGGACCGCTAGCTTCGTAGGCAGGGTCACTAGCAACTAGGCTAGCGCGTCAACAACATTATCAGTGGCTGTACTTCGTCATAAAAGTAAGTCATATCTTGTCAACAAAGCGTCCTTGATGGAACATGTAATAAACAAGGACCGATACTACCTTAGTAAGACAAATGGTGGTATCTCTGATAAAACTCCTGTAGCAAGTGCGTCCTTATTAGTAAAGGGAGATGGTTGTATCTGCTTTGGGTATTGAGTTTGAGACATCGTCTTTTCAGTTATGAGGGCGGTATAGTGGACACTTGATTCTTATGTTACAGAAGTTAAGGGTTATTTATTTGATTTGAAACAATCAATTTATATCTTTGAATTAAGCATCCATTATTGGTGCTGCACCCTGTTAAGTAAGAGTCGTTAATAATTAAGTAAGTAAAAATGTATAAATTAAAATTTTCTCAACACATTTATTTATTTAATTTTACGCCTGTAATCCCAGTGGGGTAGGCAGAGCTACGGAATCACCAATAACTTTAAAAACTTGTTGTTAATTCTATAACCACATTTTGCACAATTAGGCTAAGCTGTTTACCAGTGTATTAGTGGTAGGTTGCAAGCCCATCGTCTAACAGTACTACAAGCCTTTATTTCCTTAGTCGCCTCTTACGACGTAATTCTGTAAAAAATAAAGTGATCGAGAAAATTATTATTATAATTTGAGAGTATTTTATACTAAGTGTTTTGAACACAGGGTTTTCTTTTAATTAAATTAAAGCTAAAGAATATAATAAACAGTTCTGCTTTTCCAAAAACTGGAACAATAGGGAATATACATGGATTAATAAAAATGAATTTCTGAACAAAATATGAAAATAATCGTACCGTAAAAAATTGGCCAAAAAATACGGATGATTCAAGCATTTTCAACTGCAAATTAGAGCGCTTAGACTGAGCCGATATGCACTGTGAGGTTATGTAACAAGTCGGCCATATAAACTCCATGTTACACTTTTTTTTGCTACAAATCATTGTTGTTGCCTTCTTGGTTATTTTTATAGCTATTCATAAAACGATTTTTCTTAACTGTTAGTTACATGAATTATCTTTTATTGAAGCTGTAAAAAATATCATGAATGTTTCCTATTGCTTTATAGATTCCGTAAAAACTTGTATCATTTTATTTGAATGAAAATGAGAAATACTTTGCTACCACCTCTTCGTTTAACCTGAAGTCCTGGTATTTAAAATAAAATGTTCCTTTTTTTACTTTCCAGGAGTTGACCGAGCTGAAGATTCCAGTAGGCAAGATTCTGGAGCCAGACGGTGCCATGTTAGGCCTGGACGAGAGGAACCTGTACAACTTTGCCGTGCTCAAGGTCTCAGACGAGCCCACGCCGGAGACCGTCCTGCCGGTCTTGGAGTGGTTCCAGGTGTGTTCACTGCCCAAGGGTTAGGTGGTCCAGTGTTGGTTTTGGACTTCTAATTTTGGGACAAGTGGAACCGAAGAGGTTTTTTTTTTTTTTATGGCGTAGAGTAGACAAACGAGCACACAGGCCACCTGATGGTAAGTGGAAACTGTGGCCCATAGACATTCGCATTCACAAGAATGCAATGCAATCCTAAGACTGCAAATGCGTTGCCAACCCTGAGGACTAAGATGGAATGCCTCTATGCTAGTCATTTTACCGGCTGTCTTATCCCCAAACCGGAACACAACAATGCGAACACTGCTGTTTGGCGGTAGGTTAATGGATAAGATGGTGGTAGCGATCCGGACGGACCCTGCACAAGGTCCTACCACCCGCAAGAGGTTCCACTTATATTGGCCGTTCTCACGGTCTCTGATGAACCAGACAGTAATGCAGAGCTAGGAGTGGTTCCAGGTCTGTTCGCAGTCCAAGGGTTAGGTGGTATGGAGGTGGTGTAGGGTTGATTGATAGGGGTTCGATGAATAGGAAACTTTGAGTGATTTTTAATTCTCATTCTATTTATCTACAAAAGGCAGATACCACTTCTTGATAAATCACTTTCCCTTCTTCCACATACATACATACAGTGTACACGTCGGTTTCGGGTCCTTATGATTGGGCTCCTTTCCAGTATTCCTTCGATTGGATTCGAAAAAGTACGCCTAAAGCGACCCCTACCGACCCTTCTATTCAATTTCGCTCTGTATATCTCTTCCGTCAATCTTACCTCATCCATCCTTTCCAATTTACCAAACCATCGAAGGCATACCTTTTCATTCTTAGTTATAGTTTAAACTTTTTGAACTGAGCTCTTCCACTTACCTGTAAACATCTATACAATCTTAGTCAAGCGGTTGTGAAATTCAAAAACAAATTGTTTGCCATTACTTATTCTATTACTGTATTTTGTAGTCTATCGTTTAAAGAAATAGAGTCGACAATCTATGTTAAGGCGAAGGCGGTTATTATATGCTTTTCCTACTCCTGTACTTTTATCTGTCATTTATATAGTCACGAACACTAATATAAGAACATACATAATATGTCCGCAGAATAATCCAGAGAAAAGTCTATCTTGTCTATGCCCCAAAACAGCACATGTGCGTTTTTGAGATAAAACGATACGGCCAGCTGCCAAAGCTTAGCGTTGCACAATCGATTTAATCATATTTTAGCGATTGTGAAATAGGGACTATAAATCGCCTAATGTTTTGAGAAATGATTTCAGTTACCTGATTGGTCGATTTTAAGCTGTATTCTGGTTGGTTGATACGAAATACAAAGTTTTTTTAAAAGATTTAAATTAGTTAAAGAGAAACACGTACCTAAAAGAACCTATCGTTCCGTTTGACAGTCGATGTGTATTGTGATTGGTGGATTTAATTTGGTGAAGTATTCTGATTGGTCAAATTAAAATGTTTTGGAATTGTAAATAATTCTATTTTCCATTCCGTCAATTTCAAAACAAAGTAAACCGTAGACACATATTTTGTCATTTTCTTGTTTCCCGCTCGTTTGTTGTTCTTTACTTCGTTCGTTCGTTTGTAAGTTTTTTCGCTTAGTTTTGCATTTCATTTGAAACCTAGTCGTAGAAAAAGTATTGTATGCAACGGTGTATAACTAAGTCAAAAAACACTCGTGGCGCTTACCTTTACGATGTTCGCCTTCGGCTCACATCGTAACACACGCCACTCATATTTTTTGACCTATCTTATACAACTATTGCATAAACTACTATTTTCTGCGTGCTCGTTTTCCTAATTTGTGGTTTACACAATGGCTTTGTATTCTTAAGTGGATAAGCTCGGTTGAATAAAATTAAACTATACCTACTACTACTACTCTGTATTGTATTAGATTTTCTGTTTTTTTTTTTGTGTACAATAAAGTGTTTACATACATACATACATACTACATGTTCTTTTAGCCCACATTTCACATTCCTTACTCTATCAATCAGTTTGTCACCACATACTATTTATCTATATGTAGAGGGATTACGTTACTTATAGAATAAGTCACACTGTAAGGATGAACTGATACATTCTTGCTAATCCCTCTCTAATCCCTCTAATCCCTCTATCTATATGTATATTGTTGTTTTGTATCCTTAAAACAAGTAGTTAATATTTAAACCTGGTTCTTCTATTAACCAGTAACATGAAGCGATACACTAAATTAGTCTAATATGTTAATTACGTATTATCATTTCTTTCATAGAAAATGTATTCCAAAATTGCAGACCATCTCACTTTTGGAGGTCAAGATCCCTCTGCCGCAGCTGTTTGATCTATTCAGCCACTGCGTCATTAACCTGCCGGAGAAAATCTTCAAACCTCCTACAGGTACGTTAATCCACGTATAACGGAATACTATCCTATACCTACTATGAAACGAGCAATATGTGGAAAAAACGAACGCCACATGGACGGCAGGTACCTTAAATATTGAAAATAGTCAATAATACACCAACGAGATTTACTTACTTTTATTTTTGAAAATAATTATTACTACGTTTATAGATTTTTGAAAATTCGCCTGCCTTAGCCGGGTATCGAATTGGTCAAATATGACAAAACAGTGAAATCGTGTTTTTTACGGTCTTTATTTAGTTTAAAAGGTCACTTTCGTATCAGTATCATAAAACATGACTTTGTTGTTTTGTCGTATTCGGCAGACAAATTTTCAAAAATCTATAATTGCAGTAATAATTCTTTTCAAAAGTAAAAGTTGGTCTCCTTTTTTTATAATTGTCTATTTTTAATATTTAAGATAGTTGCCGTCCTTGTGACGTCCGTTTTCCCAACCCTGTATATTTGTAGTTCAAGTTCTCAAAATCGGCTCTAACGATTTTGATGAAATTTGCAATGAAGGGGTTAGAAAACTCGACCTGCCATGTCATTTTCTGAAAAAATCTTATTAAACCTTCGCGACGCTCGGTGTTCCTAATAATATAGCCTATAGTAGTCAGGGATAATAGCTATAATGTAGTGACATATTTTTTTAATAGGTTCAAACAAAAAAACAAAACAAACACAATTTTATCTTCATATATTAGGATCCGAATTCGTTTTTTTTTTTTATAATCATTACCATCATCGACGAATTTAACTTCAGTGGATCTTTCGTGTTTCTAGCTGGTATGAAAGGAAAGGAAGATTCGTCTGAGTTCACTGAGATGACCGACAAGGAGACGAAAGAGAAGGAAGACCTGCTGCGGCCGCAGAACTTGACTTGCTGTATATTGATGCTAGATATACTTCTTAAACAGGTAACGTACTACATGACAGCAAGAAAAAAAATTACGGACGTGCGACTGATGAAGCAAGTGGGTGTACCTTTGATCCAACTTCCTAGCATATGTAAATATTGCTCAGTGCAGGAAACAACATACAATATTAATTTATAGATGTGAAATAAACATTATTATTTTATTACCTCGACGATTTTCTCGTATTGCAAAGATCGTTGTCTTGAGAGGACTGAAGAGGCTGGCATCTGTGAGTGATGCGAGTTTTCGCTTTACGATGATTTGGTTTTGTCGTGTAGTGTGACACTACACGCGTCTGACAACTACATTATCGACCATCGTTGTTTTGACGATATGTTAATGTAATCCTAGGTTACAATCATCCATGTGTTTTGGTTGAAATGCATGCTACAAGAGTCCTAATTTCCAAGTTCAATTGACTGCCGAGCTGCCCTATACTTACACATAATTTAAAAAACTGGCCAAGTGCGAGTTGAACTCCCGTGGAGAGGGTTCTGTACATACGAGATTACACAATCCTACCAAAATTCACCTCATTTGGTCCATAGATTTGGAGCAAATTGGCTGTGACAGACGAACGGATAGACAGACAGACGCACGAGTAATCCTATAGGGGTTCCAGTGTTGCAAGATTTAGAGGTTTTCCCTAAAACCTCAAGGTTTTTCCAGGTCGTTGAGGATTTTTCGAGGTTTCGATGTGACTAAATCTGTCTAGGGGATTTTCTGAAGGATTCTCACAATTCTTACCAATGGTGAATTACTTTGAAAATCGGTCACTAACACTACTACTACACTGACATTTTGGACAAATTTTAATGAAACTTACGATTTTGTAGTTAAGTTTAATGTACTAATTAGTACCTAATAAGTTCTAATAAAAACCTTATATCAATTTAGTATTTTAGTAACTGTAAATATTATGTAGCTTGTATGTAATAATCTTTATATTTTAGATTGATATACAAAAATCGTCAGAGGTTTTTTATCAACCGTACTCTAGAAACTAGGGGTTTTTCAAATACATCTAGGGGGGAAGGTGCAAAAAAATCTGGCAACACTGAGGGAATCCGTCTTTTTCATTTTTTGTACGGAACCCTAAAAGATTTACGTTGCTTACTATATGACAAACTTCTAGTCAACTTTTTTTTCCTTGTATAGATGGAACTGCAACAACGCCGTATCAACATTCAGAACGTGAGCAGCGAAGCCACCAAGCTGCTGCGGCTCATGCTCAAGTCCAACCAAAGCAACACGATCGAACATGGTAACTAGACTGCCTTTTACTCGACTTGAAAAAAAAAGCTTTAAAAACCCCACGGTTGTTAGCCAGCTTTAAATCGTTATAACTCTTAAATGGTAATTAAAAATGAAAAATGGTTAAAGAAACCTAATATTGTTTTTTAAATACCTATTCAATGATACCCCACTTGTTATTGTCCGTCGAGGTTTTTTTTTTACTTTAGGGCGTCTGTTGGCGGCCATATTGAATTTTGATTTCTGTCATATCGTGACACTCACAAGATTGACTATGACTATGACTATGAAATTGATTGACATAAGGATCATCAATATCGATCATGCTTAGTTTCTAGAGCGCCACAAAAGAACAAAACATACGGTCACGAGAGTTAATTTGGGACCAATTTTAGGAAAAATATGCTTGAAGACTATATCGTCGGTCTAGATGTGACACCTCGTAACTAACATTTTTTAGTAAAATGAGATTTTGATGCAGAAAGTTTCAAATAGTATTTCCGGTGTTAACTCGTAAATGTCTTCTGCATTACGATTCATTTTGACGGCTATAAACGACTTAGAGTGACACCTCGTAACAAGCATTGGCTTAGTTTTCAACGCAGTTTTTTGTCTCTCCTGAAAAGTTTGTCAGTTTGCATATACGAGGTGTCACATCTAGACTGACGATATAGGGATGTCAAGTCATTTGTGCCTTTTTGGAAGCTCTACCTTTTTTTTGTAGAATGTCAGATAGACTTTGGACCTAAGGTCGGTACCAAATTAATTCTCGTGACTGTACATACAAACATAATATGTATTGGCTGATAAACACGTAACTCTCCTTTGCGTCGCGCAGTCGGGTAAAAACAAAGGAAAAATATTTAAGTCCTTTTTTTTAATTACTTTTTTCGAAAAAAGCTTAATAGAACGTGATCTCGAAAATAGTTCACTTTTAGGTAGTGTCAAAATGATTGCAAATGACCTCCACCATAAGCTCTTACCGAGAATGGATTCAATAATCGATAACCCTGTATTACTCTGTACTCCCCAGCTCAATGCCTCTCTGAAGGCGCATGCTCGTACTGCGAGGCGTCGGCGCTGTGGCACCAGCTGGCCGTGCGGCTCGTGCGGGCACTGGTGCCCGAGAAGCCCAAGCCGGAGCCCACGGTCAGTGAAATAAGATACAGGATACAGTGTGTTACCAGCACCCTGTCTTTTTTTAAAGTAGGTTAAAATAACGTATATCTGTAACGTAACTATGACATTAATTTAATTAATAAACGGGTCAATCAACTATTCTTTGTACATATCTATGTCCCTATGACACAAACGTAGTAAAGTTAGGTGAAACAAGAAATTTATTATAAATTATTTCTAAAACGGGTAATCAGAACTCGCATTATTTGTATAAACTACGATTTAACTCTAAATTGTTTAATTTTATTAACTTAACTTATAGTAACATAGTGGACGAAATACTCGTCCGATACAAAAATGTTGCTGTCCCCAAACCAATTTTGTCAAGATTTAACGCTTTCTTTCAAAAATACTCTTAACATCAATTTAAGTTATTATTTTTTACATAATCTACAATATTTTTGCAAACATAAAACATACAGATCATATTTTTTAAACAAAATAAACGTCATTAAAAAAAAAAAACAAGATTTGTCCTCATATTCAGAAACAAATTGCTGTCCCCTAAGTTACCATTCAAGTGCTTTTAGTAATAAAACATAGATGGCTCTAGCAGTGCTCTAATAGTGTATTTAGTAGTCTGTGACTCACGTCATGCCATTCCGCCATCTTGATTTTTCACCGCGTCCCCCTCAGTTGTGAACAAATCAGTACATGGTGAAGGTGTGTTTATTCGGTGTCCCCCGAGTTCCGGCTCACAAATTGGTAAGTACACATTATTTTACTTGAAAACTTCTTGTCAATTGTTGTAATTGAGTGTGCTTACAACAGTTGATAAACCTTCACGTGTCTGCTAATACAGGAAAAAAGTACGAGTGAATAACCTACAAAATGTCCCCTAAGTTACCTGTCCCTAAAGTTACTATAAGCGGTAACTTAGAAGACACGGTGGTAACTTAAGAGACATTTTGTATGTTTCTAAGATGTATGACCTGTTTTGTAGCATATTTGAACTCTTTTAATTGAAAGGGATCTTATCTTATTATACATTTATTATTAGCGGTAGATTTTGTGAAGGTTTGTAAAAAAATACTTAATTAATTGGTTGCAGGTAAATAAAAAAACATGGCTCTTAAAGCCGCCGAAAAACAAAGGCGATACCGAGATAAACTTAAGAAAAATCCAGAGAAGTACGAAGAAAGTAAAAAGAAACTAAGAGAGTATTATCAAAAAAAAACAGTAGTAACAAAGTTCTATATTTCATAAGTCTTGTATTGTAGTTTGTCAATAAATGATAACTTTCTTTGTTTTTCTTTTATTTAAACATTAGTAACATAAGAGACGTTTTGGTAACGTAAGAGACACTGCAAAATAACTATTCTCCTAAGTTACCAAAATGTCTCTTATGTTACTCATTTGTCCCTAAATAAGTAAAACGTTAAATTAAAATACCGTACATGATTTTTAATCTCTTTCATACAAATTTACGGTGATTACTACATATCAAATAAAATATTACAGGAAAAAAATACCCTGTTGTTCTATTTTGCCAATTCCTTAATTTATTTTGAAAATAAACTTGCTAAATGTTGTTTGATAACATAAGAGACACAATATCACGGTTTAATTTGCAAATAATCTTTATGTGCCTTTCATTGTAATTAAAGAAGATATGTTTTGATACAATACTTTCTGATACAGCTATTTTCAAACAATAAGATCGCGTTTTATTAGTAAAAAATATATTTATTAGATGGTCACGTAGGAGACAAAGTACAGGGCATCAAAGGAAAAAACCTTGTAAAAAATTGTAAATTAAAGCAAAAACTGCACTGCCAATGACTAAATTATATTATCCTGGTATTTACTTTTATTTTAACATCAACTAATACTGGTTATTTAAACATTTTATTTTTATGTTTTTTGTTAGAATTTGACCTACAAATTGTACAAAGAATAGTTGATTGACCCAAACACATCTTCAGACTTGGTTCACTTTCTAACAAAATTTAAATTGCCAGCAATGTAAAGCACAGTAATTTGATAAGTGTAAATGACAGTCGACAGATACCTACTTTGATCATTTATGATCTGCCCCCGTACCATGACATGCCTTGTACCAAGCAATAGTGATACTGATAACGATGAACGCGCAGCACATGCACTACATTAAAAATGGACAGTATCTAAGAAAATTAATTGTGTAGTTATTTTTTTTATTTTTTATTGATAACACTTGCAAACAACTGCTAAAGCAACATATTATCGGCAGTTTTAATAAATGCCCGCATGCCGGTAACACACTGTATATGGCTGAGATACGCGTCATACTCGTGAACAGGTGCTGTTTGTGGTGTCCGGTCTGTTCACGTTTGCAAGGACTTGTTGTTAAATAAATTATTCTAGTTATGGCTTTTGACGTAGAGACCTCGTCGTGTCGTTCTCATAGTTTTTTTTAAGTTTAAGGTTTATTGATGTAACTTACTTTACTTTATGTTACTTAGTTTTAAGTACTATTTATGTTTTTATGATTGAAAAAATGACCTTCTGCTGGAGTTTCTTGCGGCGCTTCTTCTCCGCAATGATGGTCTTGTCCGAAGCGCTGGTAGACTCACCCTATATTACCGACGTGTAAAAGAACCCTCATGTGGCCTATTTACTGAATAAATATTTAGTTTTTTTTTGATAAAAAAAAATAGTGACTTTGTTCTCTGACATAAAAAAAAAAATTACAAGTGATTTGACCAGGGATTGTAACCGGTTACAAATAAACCGGTATTTATTTAGGTTAAACCGGTTAATTATTTG